>VDFB02055121.1:0-22289 GCA_007258455.2 Sequoia sempervirens
GAGTTTTGTTCTTTTGTAGATACTTAGATTATTATCTCACATTCTGCTGTTATGTGGCAGAAGCCTGCATGAGCTGCCCATTTTTCAATGAGATCTTGAATAGACTTGTGATATCACATATCTCTATAAATGCAGTGTGTTTCCTGTGTCATTTTAGTGTTTATGACAAAAAGATGTCTTCTTGAATTTGTACTTTTGGGATCAACTGTCCCAGGTACAGGTCGACAGTATGAAGGAAAAACTACCATGAGTAACTTAACATCTGCTCCCTATTGCAAGGTTGGTCTGTTCCATGAGTTGGATGTTCTATTATGTATTATTCTTTATCAAACACCATCAGTTGCATAACAGAATTTCAATTTATAGCTGGCAGAACAATGAAGGGACCAAACTAAAGGAAAGTTGGTGAGAATTGATCCCTTGTAAATTTTTCTATTTTGTAATTAGCTTTTTGGTTGACCTTATGAGTTATCACACACTGTAATCATCGTATATCTATACAATCCATTCTAATAAGGAGTACAATGCATCAGTTTGTGCACTATTTCTCCTTTATTCTCTTTGCTGTTTTCTTATTTTCTTCTTATTTTTCTGCTATTGTTTTCTTGAGAATATATGGAAGTAAAGCTTCATATATCCATTATCCACCTCATAGAAGCAGAAATGTGTTAAAAATTGCAATAATCAGCGAGTAATTGTTTCTTGCCCCACAGCTGGATTTTTTTGCTCTTGCGATTTTTTGAATAAAATTGATGAAACTGATTTTTTGACTGGAAATCTGCTATTTTTGCAATTTTTTGGTAAAAAAATTGGTTTCTGGGTTAGGGTTAGGTTTTTTTGCCAACCATAACCCTACTTCAATCTCTTCCCATATTAATCCTGATAAATTGAAACATCTGTACCTTTGGTTTGCCATAATCCATTATGAGTAAATACTAAATTCATTACTCATGGTTTCTGGTATACAGTGGAAGTGCTTCTTGAATTGTGCTTCATTGAGTCCATCAATTACCTATGTTACCAGGTCCTGCAGTCTAGGTCCCCATACCTTGCTGATTCCATTCTGGTCCTGGTTTTGGGCTGGGATGGCCTGGGGTTTGCTTAGGGTCCACCTCAAGCACCTTGGGTACAAATTTATTATGGGCACAACAAGGTGTACTAGAAAAACGACTTGATATTGCAGAGGTTTTTTTTTCTTTCTGGGGAGATGATATTGATTATCAGAGTTTCGTAAAAATAGGTCTTCAATCTTTTTACAACGAACTGTCTGTGAGGAGTGTGGTTGAATGAATTTCTAGCGATGGCATAATGGTTGAAATGTTCGACACTTTCTCTGAGTTCATTCTTGATGTAGCGGTGGCTTAAATATGTTATTCGTGGCTGCCATTTTTGGGGTCTTGTCAGAGGATTTGAAACGGATGTGTTTTGTCCTGTTGTGTGCAACCAAGATTAAGTCATGTGATGTGTTCAACTGTCATACTAAGTGGGATAGCATTTTAAAAATTGAGAAACTGGAGGCTATGCAATTTGAAGGTGTGTGGAGGTGCGAGTCACTGTTGTGTAGAAGGCTGGAGGGTCAAGTTTTTCTAAGGCATAGACAGCAGTTTACATCCTTGAGTAGACCTTTTTGCAGCGTTGAGGTTGTTAGAAAGAAGTTTCAGTTTGAGTGAGTAGCGTTTGGATTTCAGACCTGAAAAGTGCTAATTCTTGCATGGCATTCATTCAGTTTAAGTGCTGGTATAAGTATTCCAAAGTCTGATTCAATATTCTTTTGAGTATCAAGGAGTTAAAAGGAGGAAGGACCGAGGCTCAGTTGATGTGCAGATTGAGATTGAAGTCAGAATTCTTTGTTTGTATTTGAAGTCTGAAGTTGGTGCTTCAGCAACACTGAAGTTGGTTCGAGGTTGGTGCCTCTACAAATTGAAGTTGGTGCTTCGTGAGAGTTGGTGCTCTCAGTGGGTTGGTGCTCACTAAATGTAATCAGGGTTGGTGCCCTTTGAAGATAATAAAAGCAATATTGTGCCGTGGTTTTTTACCAGAAAGGGATTTCCACGTGAAAAACGGTGTTCATCTTGTTTATGGTGTTTTTAAGTTGCTTTCAATGATCTGATTTCTGATTTATATGCTTTATGAGGTTTAAAGTTTTAGAAGTTTTCAAATAGTGATTCACCCTCCCCTCTCCCCCCCTCTCAATATTTGTTGTGCAATCTTCATAATTGAGATGAATCATCAACCATCCCAATAGCAAGAATCTCGCTTCTCCCCAAGTCTCTAATGATAACTGAATCAGGAGTGAAGTCCACAGTCCTCCCATCTCCACCATGTGTAATCTGATACATGAAAAGAAGATTGTTTGACAAATGGGGTACACACAAGACATTATTGAAAGTGCCCTCTCCAATATCAATAGATCCCTTCCTAGTTACACTCATGTATGTATTGTTTCCCATCAAAATAGGAGACATAGTACAAGGCTCAAAAGAAGAGATTATAGACTGTGAAGATGCCATATGATGAGATGCTCCTGAATTTAGAAGCCATTTCCTTGATCCCAGACCTGTAGAAGCACAAAGAGCTTTCCCTTTATTATTTGATGTAGAAGCCAAACTAGCATGACCTTTGTCCTTATTATACTGTTTTGAAGAAGAAGAAGAAGTTGACTTAGACATTCTAGAAGGCAAATCAATCTGATTCTTTTTGAGAAGATGTTTCAACTCAGCAATATCCTTCTTATAACAAGAATGTTCATCATGCCCAAGCTTCTTGCAATATGAACAAGTTGTCTTCTCCTTCTTAGATGATTTCTCTATGGAAGATAATTTATTCTTTGCTTGATCTGAATGTGGATTGTTCTTTGATTTCTTCTGTTTCTTATCAGAATGTTCCGACTCTTTCACCTGACTAACCAACAATGCTTGAGATTTAGATGACTTGATGAGACCCACTGATATAAGCTTTTGTTGCTCATGTATTAACATCTCAGAAAATGATGAAAATGAAGGTGTAGTATATGCAGACCCCATAGTCAATCTATGAGTATGAAAGCTAGAAACCAAAGCAACATAATTAGGACCAAGTTTGTTCAATGTATTGTAGACCAACTAAATGTCCTTATCAATTCCACATGTTTTGCATTGCTCTCTTAAATCATTAACCTTAGTGATGTGGTCGTGGATGTTGTCAAAGTTCTTAGGATCAAGGCTCATCAGTTCATTATCAATTTGATAGGCTCTTGTAGTACCATACAAAGTTTTCAATTTGTTCCAAGCTTCATGAGAATTCTTACATGATTTGATTTGAAACAATATATCTTGAGAAACTAGGCTACAAAGACATCAAAGAGCTTTGGTATGTTCAATCACCCATTTTATCTTTTTATTTGCATCTGTGGGTTCAGGTACCTTATTTTCAAAATATAGAGAGTGACCTTTAATCATTAGAGCACTCCATGCATCTTGATAGTCAATCTTAGGGTTTTTGAGCCTTTTAGACGCGATGGCAGGGTTGGATTGTACCCAAAATGCTCCAAAATTGCAGCTACCTCTTGGATCTAACAACCACACTTTAACTTCAAACCCTCATAGATCTGGCCTCATGTGCCCAATTTGGACGAAATAAAAGGAAAAATTGACTTTTTTGAACACCCCGAACTCAATGGTGAACTCAGATTTACACCAACAAGCTCCAATTTAAACTTGCAATACAAAGCCACAAAGAGGAACCTCCCCAAAATCTGGTATTTCTATCAAGTTTTTCTGATTCTCCAAATCATCATACGATGCAAGAGAAGAGCATACTCAATTTTTCAAGATCTACTAAGATCTCTCAAAAAATGGCTAACAAAGGCACCGAACCTGCTTTGATACCATGTTTGAGTTGGCTATGGAGATACCCAAGATCTAGAGGCCAAATGGAAAGCACAAAGAGGTCATTATGCAATGCTCAAGATTGCAATGGAATTGATTATCCAATAATTCCTGAATACAATGTATGAGAACCCCTTGGTTATATAGTCAAGGTGAGACATAGGATTAGTCAAGATTATAACAAGTGTCTTAATCCTACGACATGAGACAACTAACTTGACATAAAAGTCAAAAAGATAAGATCTATACATGACAACTAAGTCTTCAAGAAAGAATCTTAGGACTTAAGTAAACTTAACAGGTGAGTATATCCCCTAAGTCCCTAGTAAGTGAATTAACTAGGTACAAGACATTTATTCACACCAACATAAATTAGATCCATATAGCAATTAACTCTTGCAAAAAATTGTATGGCCTGTAGAGATACAAAGACCAAACTTGCCAAAACAAATATCAAATGAAGATATTGAAATTTCTTATAATAAACAGTTGGTACAACCTACAACAGCTGAATGCCATGGCCAGCTAAGAAAACCTCCAACATCACCCTTCAAAACCTTAACAAAACTCTTCACAAAAACATCAAAATCCTCCATTTGATCAGCAAACCCAATTTTCTTTTCAGATGTAGCTCAATTGTAATTCCTAAATGGAATCACCAAGACTGGCTAGGGGGTTTTTGTTGTTGGAACCAGCAACTCGGAGAGGGTTTTCGTCCTCAAGAAGTTTTGGAAGAACTTTTTGCAGCAACAAAAGCAAATAACATATCATGGCTAAACCCACAAATGAGCCCTCAACCTTCTTTTTTAACTTTTTTGGAGGGAATAACCAATTTTAAAATATAATAATTTCTTTTTTCCCCCACAAAGACCTTTTAGGAGAATTACTATTAGTTTTATGTGCAAAGTCCCACAAGCCTAGGCATCCAACTTAAAACACATCTTAATAGCTTTTCAATGAGCTATTACACTAAGTTGTTCTTTCAATATTTTCAACTTTAAACAACTTAAGTAAATTAATTAAATAATAATTCAATAGCTTATCCAAGTTGCAAAAAGTATGCAAATGACATAATTATGTAATTTTGATTATACCACAATGATATGGAGTCATAGGATGATGAGCTGGAGCAATTGGGTGACTTACTAAAAATAGCTTGTTCCTCCAAAAAGTTTGGAGAGCTCCCAAAAAGGTCAAAAATCAATTCTAAAAGTGTCACAAGGCTCACCAAGGCCAATTGAGCTCACTGCCAAGAACCAAAGTCACTGTTTAACCAAACCTGAGTACTCCAAGAAGTTTGGAGTTTTCTCTAGCACCCCAATTAGCCTTCAGTAGAACTTGGAAACTGTCTTATAGTTCACAAATCAATATAGCTTAAAATGGGGACATTACAAATTCTAGTTGAAAAAAAATAATTTTCAATTTATCAAACTCTTTTTGGAATGCATTAAAGATTTGAAGCTTTTGCTTGGACTATGTAATGATCTTAATCGCTAAAGGCCAAAGGAGCTCATTGTGATAGAGTTGTCATATGTTAACTGTGAAGAAGTATTTTGTATTTATCATCAATGAAATTGTCATTGATCTGCCAGTCTACAATTTGTCTACTATATTGTGCTTGGTAGTTGGTGATAAGAAACTTTTCTAATTTATGTCAAGTTTGTAGGTGTGTTCAGAAAGTGCTTTTGAAGTGGATAAAAATTTGGTGTGTGTGCATGTGCTGTTTATGTTTGTATACACTCATACAAACACACACACACAAATATGTTAGGAAGATGGAACAATGGAGATTTCACTTCTGTTGGTTGGGCTGTAAATATGTCCAAAACTCTGACTTCACTCATTATCCATTACTATTTCATTTAAGATGTTCTAAAAACAACATTAAATTTGTAATGTTAAAAAAGTTTGGAATTTTAACATATAAATTGACTTCGCTTGTGCTGTGAATGGCATGCACTTGTTTCTTATACCTATCTTCATGACTGTGCATGTGTCACCAGATCTTCAAAATGTCTCAGATTGGGCTATAACAATTTTACAAATACTAATAAAAAATAGAATGAGTGCAGAATTGGTACAATTTCAATAGCTCAAAATCTTTCAATTGTTGAACCTTCCTTTGTTGGGAGAGGCCTCTTCCATTGGTCAAGGGATTGTTAGTGCCATGTTGTGGAGAGGGGCCTCTATCCCCTCCGTTAGGTGAGGGGCACACAATCCATTGATTGAGTGGCCTCAACCGGCTGGCCAAGTGACCTCTCTCTTTCCTTTGCCAAAAAAGAATATGTAGATCTCGTACTTTGTCATACAGACCGACTTTATTCTTGGTAGTTATATTTATTATATGACAAATTGGCATTGGTACTTCCTTACCATCTCTAAATAACTCTCAAGTCTTGACATGAATTCAATAGACCTTTACTTATAGTATAATGTTTCCAGTTATATAACATTGATAGTATCTACAAATACTGATGTACTTATGATTGCTTTTCAATAGTGAATGTTAAATCCCTCATATATCTTATATAAGTAATGTTTTGATGTTTCATAGGGCGATTAGTACCAAAAAGGGAAATTCTAGACGTTGTTCACAAGTTCAATGTTCAAGTTGGAAATTTGACACAGGTAATGACATCTCAGCTCACTTTTGTATAGTGTTGTGGCTTTTTTGGTATGACATTCAATCAAACCTTTTATCTGTTAGATGTTATGTATGTATTAAGTTGTAATTTTGATCCCATTTTCATTCCATTATTTATTTGAATGCTCTTTGTTACCCAAAATTTCATCCCAAAATATATACTGTAGCTTCTGAATTTTCTTTACCATGTTTCTTATCTTTAAACAATGTTCAGTATCAAAATATTACCTAATAATTAGTTAAAAATGTGAACATTTAACTTTTCCTGGGTTGGTCAGTTTTACTACAATTTCATTTTATAAGCTTTACTATTTTTGATATACTTTTTTTTATTTTATATTTTTTATATTGGGGAACTGTGACATACTTGTTGGCAGGATATAAGAGGATGTGAGGTACCATACACATCATTAGGGTCATTTCTGGACCCATATATGGGTTATATACCACTTAAATAGCTTTAAATACACCATAATATATCTAAATAAGCTGTACAAGAAATGAATATCACAAAAGAAGAGGTAAATTTGTGTGAAGATGATAAATAAGAGTTATTATGAAAGGATATAAGAAAAAGGCATCATGAAAAAGCATAAAGAGGTTGTATAAGGAAGGAAAAAGTGGGAGATAAGAGCATGAATCCTATGAATTATATATGTGCAAGAATAAGTGTGGAAGATATAAGAGGGATATATGGGAAGAATGAGCAAGATGATAATGCGAGTGTGAGCATGAGGAATGAATTATAAGACATGTCTAAGACATTGAAGTATATTAATATATAATCTTATGTATATTGGTGTACATATGTGTATACATAATTTTTTAAATTTGGCTTGGACTTATTGCATATCTAAGTTGTTCCTTTTTACTGCATCACACAGGTTTACTACATAGAACAAAGTATAAAACCTTGGACTCCGGTCTAGGTTTTTCTGCCAACAATACATAAAACAAGTAGTTTGAAAATGATAGCCTCCAATGCAAAACGGCCAAGCACCTCTAATTAGGATACCAGAAGAAGGTGGCTAGGGAACCTGCCAATTCTTTGTACATAAAATGATACCCTAGATCTTGTAGTAGACAGGGGTACCTGATGATAATTTACTTCTCAATCCACATCACCTAGAGAGAACAAAGACAATAACACTAACATCTCAAGGAATATGTTTGTATGTATCCTTTTGTAACCAGAAAACATACCCTAATCTGTAAGATGCATGACCAATGATGCCAGACATAGCGAGCATTGATTATGGTGACATCCACATTTCAGAAAAAAGCTTGGCATAATGATCTGTAAATGCTCTAGCAGTACAGTTCTCTGCACAAATATTTCCAACCTATTGCTGATTTTCAATTTAAACCATACATAAATAGAACAAATTGAAATTGCTGGAATCTAATGCTGAATCATCTTCACCGTATAACAAACAAAGAAGTATCATGCAAAGTAATACATAAAAACATTCCACACATGAGATACATTGAATCTATGTGGAGAAAATCCTTTTGTGGTGGAGAAAATCCATATTTGATAATCGCTAAAAGGCACTTCACTCTTGTGCAAGAATATTCCTCTTGACTAAGTGGACAAAGCTATAGGTAGACCCATAGTTGGAAAACTCGGCTCGACAAAAAACTTGCTAAGCCCAAAATTGGTGAGTCAACAAAAACTTGGAGAAAACTCGGCAAAAAACTCGAGAACTAAAAAAATTGCTTAAATTTCATTAGAAACACGTTTTTTTTGCAAAATTCAATGACAAGATGAATCCAATGAGTCCATAAATGAGTACAAAAGTGTTTTCTATTAATTTTGATTGACTTTAATGCAAGTTGATTACAAAATCGCATTCTCATGCAAAATCCCGATGGTTAAAAGCCTGAAAGTCTGATACAAAATTGAAATTACAATATATAGCTGAAAATGAAAACAACAAAACTAGAAGTAAATACTAAATACAACATTTTAGACTTTCCTCTTCCCTAGTCTAGCAGCAGCTAGGGAAGGGGTGGATGCTCTAGTCTTGCTGTGTGTATGCGGTGGCGGTGCTACTGCTGTTGGCTCCTTGGTTGGCATGGAAGGCTGTAGCTGAGGCTCGACCACCATCCTGGAAGTATCTAGCTCTAGCAATGACTCATCCACATCCTCATGAATGTCCTCCAACCCTACATCTCCTGTTGCACCCACATCCTCCATTGCTTGTCTCTTGAAGTCAAGGAACTTGTCCGCGGTAAACAATGGAGGCTGCTCATCTCGCCTTGTCCAATCACTGTAAGGATCTATCTCACCTAGATCAATAGGATCCAGGGATTTTTCTTCTACTCTCTTTGTGCACAACCGAAGGTCGTGAGGCATAAAGACAAGGTCATTGAGGCGCTTTTGTGCTAACTTGTTCCTCTTCTTCATATGAATGGCCTCAAAAAAGCTCCAATTGCGCTCACAATTGGATGCACTACAAGGCTGACATAGTATGCAGAGGGCAATTCTTTGTAGATGTGAGGCATTTCCACCCCAAGTTTTCCACCAAACCTCTGCAAAAATAAATAAATATTGAAGATTTAGAAAACAAAGACAGACTCAAAACACATTTTATCAAATTATAAGATGCATGTGAAATAAACTTAAAGACTCCCAATTTTATACTTGGTGGTTGAGTGGTTCTTCCTCTAATAGCCAGCTCTAAAGAAAAGAGATCACCCCTTCCTTCCCTGTAGAGATCCAACTCGCTGACAATGAGGTCTCTCACCTCAACCTTGGATTCCATCCTTTGAATGCATGCCCTGAGCTCCATTAGGATTGGAGAAGTTGTCTGAGAAGAGATAATTAGGGTTGAGGAAGTACCTTGCTGCATGGATGGGTTGGTGGAGTTGATTGTTCCACCTCCTATCAACAATCTCCCATATGGGATCAAATTTGAGGCTGTTCCCCATGTAATAACTTTTGATAGCCTCTCTGGCCCTATCCATGGCCTCATAAATATATCCCATTCGGTTTTGATCCCCATCTACCAAGTGGAGGACTCTAACCAAGGGCTCCAACACCTAGATTAAAAATACAAAAAGATCAAAGTTAGAAATTAATAATGAAAGACTTAAAGTTAAATTAAAAAAAAATATATATTATATTCAACTTGAGTTTAAAAATTAAAATCAAAGTTTTGAAGTTACCTTCATGATCTTTGTAGCTTTTTGTGAAAACAAGGTGCCGAAGACTATTGCTGAAACTCTCTCTCCTTCGGGCTTCTTTGAATATGTTGAGTCATTCCATGCTTGACTCACAAACATTTGTTTTAAAGAGGCCAAAGAACCCAAAATGCTTTGCAACGTTTGGAAAACCGTTGCAAACCTTGTGGCACCTGATCTCACCAACTCTTTCCCTTGTGTATGCTCTCTCATCAAATTAAGAACCCAAGGGTGATTGTAGATAAATTTTGTGATGCTCCTTGCATCATCTACAATCGATGCCACCCAAACAAGTTTGCCTATGTTCTCCAAAAGAAGGTCAAAGCAATGTGTTGCACAAGGTGACCAAAAGAGTGATGGATGTCTACTCTCAAGCATTCTCCCAGCTGCCACATATGCTGCTGCATTATCCGTGATGATTTGCACCACATTATCAATCCCCACCTCCATGACAACTTCCTCCAACAATGTACACAATGTTTCTGCAGTTTTTATCTTGTTGGAGGCATCCACCGATTTCAAAAACACAACTTCACCTTTCGAAGCAACCAAAAAATTAAGGATGGTGCGGTTTTTCCATTCGTCCACCCATCGGAAAGAATGGTGCAGCCATATTTCTTCCATTTCTTTTGTTCTTCCACTACTTGCATTGCCCTTTTGGTTGCATTTGTGAGCAACCTTCAAGTACAAAGTAAAATAATTAAATAAGTACAAAATTGTAATTTTTAAACAAAAAATAGCCTGAATTCAACATAAATTAATTTAAATTAAAGAATATAAACTTAGCATAAAATTTAAGTTGACTAACCTCCCACTCAAGTCTTTGCGAGAAGGTGGCTTGTAGCCCTTTTCCCACAACTGTCAATGCGGTAACCAAATTGTGCCAATAGGGACTAATCGCCACATTAAATGGAATGTTATTGAAATACCAAAAGTCTGCACATGCCATGTTGGCATGTTGATGCACCTCCTTATTCCACCCTGTAGCCTCCAATGACATTTGTGCTCTTGGTGTGTTTTGCGACACAAAAAAACTATGTGGTGTGCGTGAAGATGTAGGCGGCGGTGGTGGCACTCTACTCGAAGTAGAGGAAGGGGGGCTAGAGGATGGTGTGCCATGAGTGTGCAGCCATGGACCACGTAGAGAGCCCACAATGTCAATATCTGCCTCCTCATCTGACTCTATCTCCACTTGCTCGGGCTCCTTACCATGTCCACCAGCTATGGTTGCTTTTGTCCTCTCCCTTTGCAATTTTTTTTCCTTAACAGTTGCAAGAGGGCATGCATCTCTCTTCTAATCTCTTTGCTGTTTTCACAAGGCTTGGCATCATGCTGAGGAATGCTTGCAAGATGGTATTTGAGGCGATATATGCCTCCATGATATACATTCTTACATTCAATGCAAACAACCGATTTAGGTACCGGCCCTCTCACAACATACTTCCATGCAGGGTCTCTAGCTCTTGGAGGATGAATGCCTGGAACCCATGATGGTGTGGGCACCAATGGGACTAAGCCTTAGGCTAAAACTGAAGCAGAAACAAAAGCCATTATAGTGCGTATTCAACCTACACATACAAAAAAAATGTACAACATATTAGTTTTTTAATACAAAAAAATTTAAAAAGCAACCTAAATCATTAAAAAATCTCTCTAAATTTGATTAAATTGATACAAATGTGTTTAAATGAATTATAAATTAACTAATTTAAACATTCTACACAAAAAATGAACCTAGGTCTGAAAAATTCAAAAAATAGTGAAAATAATGAAAAAAACAAAAAAAAAATCAACAAAAAATAGTGATGAATCTTGTTTTTTGGATTCTAAATGCAAAAAACTTGCTTCTTTGTGCTCTATGAAGTTTGTTTTTCAATTTGGATTGAATATTTTGCAACAAGAATGAAAAAAATGATTAATCAAAAAGAAAAAAGGACAACCAAAACCCTACCTATGATTTGAATTTGCCTTGAAAATCTGCACAAAAATGCGTTTGAATCTGCTCTTTTCGATGGGAGATTGTTGCAAATGGTGTCTTCTTGCTTGGGATGGGCAGGTGGCGAGGGGGAGGGGGCGTTCCTCTCCACACAAAGTTTCAAGGCTTTGTGAAATGAAATGAAGTTGAGAAAAGATGTGCTGTTTATGTTCCCCTAATGAAGGCAAGGTTTTGACGCGGACTTGTGAGTTTTCGGCGAGTACTCGCCAAAAAACTCGACAAGTAAACATAAAAAAAACTCGTCTGAAAAAAAAAAAAACTTTCAAGTTTTTAGTCTTCCAACTATGGGTAGACCAATTCTTCTTTGCACTAGAGGAACTAGCTATTTAAGAGAGTAAATGAGTGGCAAGTTGCCTCAACTCCATTATATTCTTCCAATATCACATCCACCATTCAAATGGGTATCTTTGAGCATTGGGAGCCCTATCTGCTAGACTTGAAGATTGACAAATGCAATCTTTTGCTCCCAAAGTCTAGATGCATTCTAAACATTATACATCTTGTCAAAGACCTTCATAAAATAATCCTTTACCTTATCATCATCAAGAGCTACTCTACAAGTCCTACGTGCATACCATTTGGGGTTAGGAGCATATGTTGTCTTATGAAATGGGATGTTCGTTTGGTCAAGCATGTTCTCAAATGTTTAGTAGACCTCTCCAAGTCTTGTAAAGTTTGTGTCAACATACCTAAGTACCCCCACAACAAGTGATATGATCGAGCAAATACATTTGAAAGCAACATTTTAAAAACAAATTAAAAATTTAGAAGTGAATGCTAATTGTTTTCAAAAATTATAAATAAAAGTAAAATAAAAATATAGAATACAAAATTGATAAATTACAATCATTCTGAATTTCTTGCCTCATGGCGTACCACTATGCATCATCAAATATCTTTTATTTCACCTTCTTCCCTTCTAATTTTGTTTCAACCCACTTTTTCCACTTTCCACAAACCACCATGGATGCCTCTTGCACCTTCAACATTCTCTCTAGCAAAATGAAGTAGCTAGTATATTTACTCTCCACAAGTTTGAGGAATTCCTTTCTTGAAAAAGTCTTGAAGAGTGCAAGTAATGTGTGGTGGTCTCATATAAACATTTCTATCTTTTTAGTTTTGGTTACCACCATTTTACCCAAGTTATCTTTTCATTGCCTTTAAAAACACTGCTCAAAACTTCAACACATACACCCAACATGGAGTCTAAAAAATATGTTTGTAAGCACTTGCCATCATTCAAACTAGCTAACTTACAAACATGAGCTGAAGCAGTCACAACTTGCACAACATTTGTTGCCCCAACCCGGTCTCCCTCAAAAGATGAAATTGGAAGATTATGTTTTTCTGTTTCGATGACTTTTAAAAATATATTTGCTAATTAGATATGTAACAATAATATTATCAAGTGGCTGATGCCTAATATGAGTCCACCCATCCATGATACTGGAGCAACTTGTCTTTATTTGTGATTGTCTTATGACTTCCATCAACAAGTTCAACTTTGAATATTGTTTTTAAAGGAGAGTGGTATGCAATGCATGTTGTCTTGTAAAGAAGAATTCTATTTGTTTTAGCAACTGCATCTTTTTCTCTTGATTTCAATTTGTTTTCTTCTCTTCAATCAGGCAAGTTTCCATTCTTTTTCGAAAAAAATCCATGGCGAGCTTATCTAGGCAAATCCCTTTGATTTTCCAAAATTCTATTTTGCTAGATGTTTATCTTTTATTTTCAATATTTTGGAAAAAATATTAAATGTCCAATTTAAATTAAATTCGATTTTTTTCAAGTTTTAATTCATGGCGAAGTTTAATTTTCTCTTTTTCCGACGTAATTTTTTTTCTTCCATGAATTTTACTTCCAAAACATCTCTGGCGAATTTTACTTTTGTCCGAGGCATTTTATATTTCTAAGTGTTGGAAGTAAATTATCCAAAGTGTTTTAATTTATTTCCAACCCATTCAATTTTGACCCACGGCTACTTTAATTTTTCTCTTGGCTAAATATTTATTCTTCAAGTTATTTCAATTTTCGTCTAGCCAAGTTAGCCGTCTCGCCAACAAATATTATGCCAAATTCTTATTTCCCTCTGCCATGGCGAACTTCAAATTGTGCCGGGCATATTTTCCATGCCAAAATTGAATTTTTTCTCTTGCTTGGATGATTTTCCTTAGGCAAAGTCGAATTTTACCATGTGTTTGGACGTCCTTCCTAGGCAAATTTCCATGACACTTAGACAAATTTCCATCCCTTTTGGCCTGGGGCGGACTTTCTAACCTCTTCGCCATATGTATTTTCCTCTGTGCTCTTAGCCAACTTCATAAAATTTTCCCTAGGTATCCATACTTAGGCAAATTTTCAATTTTCTCCTTCCAAAGCATCAAATACTTGGTCAATTTCAATTTTTCTCCCCTTCCCAAGCTGGGCGGACTTCACACTCTCCTTGCCATGGCCTAAGTGGACTTCACCAACTTTATTCTGTCTTCCATCAAGGCATGGCAGACTTTTCATCCTCCTTGACATTTGCCTTTCTTCCCATACTTAGCCAAAATTCGCATTTTCTCCCTTGCTCTAGGCTGGGCGGAGTTCATCCATGCTTTGCCATGTGGAGGGCGGACTTTCGAGAAGGCTTGACATTTCTTTTCCTTGGCTGGGGCGGACTTCCTTGTCTTCTTGCCACTTCATGGCGGACTTGCTAACTTTCTTGCCATCATTCATCTCCATGGCAAGGGCGTGTTGACGTGGTTTTTGAGACCGCACCAACACAGAATAAAGTCTCCCAACGGACGCTCTATCCTCTCTTGAACAAAGTATTCAGCATGCTAAGATTGCGAGTAAGATCATGCTTTCAACTCCAAAGGTTCCTTAAGTCGAATAATAGGCTCACGGCGATGTGATATTCTTTGAGTATTTTCAAGGGGACTTACACAATTGTTCGGACTAACAACAAACAGCGGACAAAGGGCTTTCGTGTAATTCAAATGATTTGGCAGTGGCGCCAAGTTTCCTAATTCTAACCGGAAATGTGCGGAAAGTAAAGGGTATAAGGCCTAAGAAATTTATATTCTATTCTAAATGCAGGATATGTGGGGTTTCGTTTCAATAGACTTCAACCGGATTTCACCTAGCCTCCGTCGGACAGCCTCAGCAAAATCGGTGCAATCTTCAAGGGAAATAGCAAAAGATGTTCAAATTATGAATTAGCATGCATACACCATCAGAACGACGCATATAAGCATATAAATCACAAAGTTAAACTCAAGATAATGTCCAGTTGACCACACAAGGCGAACTTATCATCAACAAGCCGCTAGTGGTATGGAATAAAACGAAGCTATCTCAATGAAACACCACACATCAAAGTAAGCTACTTGCATGAATTTAAGCTACTTGGATACGAAAGGAAGAAGAAACCTTGCTAGCATTTCATGACAAGACGAATTTCATCATCAATGAAAAGATCTATTATCATAAAATGTGTTACACAACAATCTCCTCAAAAGTTTTCAAAGGGAAAACTTTCTCTCTTCTCCAAATGATGCAAAAATGCTCTACAATGCTACACTATCTAGCTCTAATGCTCTACTACTCCAATGTCTAATCTAATTCTAATTTTCTAATCTCATGAATTACAAATGAGGGGGACTCCCCCTTTTATAGCTAGCCAAGTCCCAAAAGACGGCTAGGGTTACAATCAATAGAGTGGCCAGAATCGTGCCACCTCAGCCCTAAACAATATTGCCCTAAAAACCGCCACAAAGGAGAGTGGGGGTAATAAATGCGCCATAATGTCCACCATCATCCTTCTAGAAGATTCCATTTGTAGACGCGTTCACACTGTTCTCGATCCTCTTTCTTGGCGTTGTTCTTTGATTTCTTCCACTTGAGGGTCTTCATCTTCGTCACTTCGAATTATACTAAGTCTTCACACTTAGCCATTTTCTTGCAAATTTTCCTCCTTCGAGATTGAGACTCATCTTCATCGTGCTTCCACTTCCAGACATCGTGCTCAGGCTTCAACGTTCCTCCTGCAAAACAAGCAAGGAGAGAAGCATTAGAATACTTCATGATATAAACTTAACTCACTTACCAAGATTTTCACGTTTTGATCTCCAAGCGTTCATCGCCAACTTTGTGTTCAAGTTCATGCCTTAGACAAACTTCATCTTTGAGAAATTCATTTCACCTGCTGGAGCTCTGATAACCTCGATTTTATTCATTTCTGGCTTAAGTAAACTATGTTCACGGAGGACTGAAGCAAATTCACCTAGGCAGTTCATTTCAAATTCATCGTCCGGAGAATTTCACCTTGAAAACACATTTTCTTCATCTTGCCTTAGAAAATCTTCAAATTTCCCTTAGGAAAACTCATCAACCTGGTGCCCATCAAAAATCTTCATCTCGGAATCCTCGGCAAGCTGTGGAGGACCTTAAAATCAACTCCTCATCGATAAACTTCAATACCCAGAAGAATTTTTTTTCCAGAACGCATCGAACCCATGGGTGCACAACGAACGGGTTCATTTTATTTCTCTGAATTTTGAACCTTAGAAAATTATTTCCCTGTGAAATTTAAATTCATTCTTCACATCTGTGAGTATCCTGTGTTGCTCTGACTTGGAAAAAATTTATATCAACCCGTGCAGCTGGCTTTCACTGACTTCATCTTTGGCGGCCCATCTGTGCTTCAAGAAAAATTCCATCACCTCTCCAGACTTAAGCATTTTTCTAAGGGAGAAAATATTTTGTGCCTTAGAAATTTTTTGAATCACTTCGAAAATTTTGCCTTAGAAAATTTTATATCCAACTCGATCAATTTTGCCTGTGAAAATATCAACTTCACTTAGAAAATTTTTTCTCATAGAGGTGCCTAGCAAATTTTTTTTTTCTCCGACACCTTCAAGGCCTTAAGAAAGAGTTTATCATCTTGAAAGTTTCAACACCTAGCAATTTGCCTCACTTCACATTTTATTTCACTTGGAAAATTTCTTCACTTGAAGTTCCAACGTCTTAGGAAAAATCTTCATCACATCATCTTAGACCACGCCTAGCATTATCACCACTACCTCACACGCCTTGGAGATATTTCTAACACCTTACAACACATGCTACCATGAGCGCACCTAACTCTCATGTAGAGGAGGATGAAAACATTCAAACGCCACCAACAAGTGATCTTTCATCTCCCATGCTTTTGTCCTCACATGCCCCCTTTTGGGCGCATTTCACCTAGGCAGCAGGATTAAAAATGTTGACTACTTTGACCTCATCTTAGCTGGGCGCATTTTGTATGATATAGTGGATGAAGATTCCAACGCCACCTTGACTTCCTCATTTTTGTCTTTACATGGCCCATTTTGGGCGCATTTGAGCATGCAAGGAGGATGAAAACTGTTGACCACGTTGACTTACTCCCTCTAGGCGCATTTCAGCTTGCTTAGAAGATGGAATCTTCTCCAACGCCTTAACCTTTTGTCTTTACATGCCCTGATTTGGGCGCATTTTGCATAGGGAGAGGGATAAAAGATGTTGACTCTTTTGACTTTTTTGAGAGATGGGTGCATCTTAGCATGTGAGGTGGACAAAACTCATACTTAGAAAAATTTTCAAATACCTTGCACCAACTTTTCCTTGGGCACATTTTAGCATGGGAGGAGGACAAAACTCCTTTGACTTGTTGACTAGCTTGAGATTCTTTCTTTTTGTCTTCACATGGCCTCTTTTAGGCGCATTTAGGCATGCATGAAGGATGAAACTCCCAACGCCTTTATGTGACTTTTCAGCTTTCTTCATTTTGTCCTCATGTGGCCCCATTTGGGCGCATTTTGCCAGTGGAGGAGGACGACTTTTTTCCTTAGAAATTTTTTTTTAACTCCCATGCTTCAAGGTGGGCGCATTTAGCCTATGGAGGAGGATGAAATATGTTTGACCACCTTTGACTTGTTTGCCTTTTGGGCGCATTTCACCCCTTGAGGAGGATGGGCGCATTTTGAGGGTGTGAGAAGGATATTTTCATGCCTTAGAAAAATCTTCAAACATCTGAAGGCAAGCTGGGCGCATTTTCAAGGTGGTGGAGGATAAAGCTCCGGACTTAGCCATTTTTCTCGTCCTTGCCAGCTTCTCATACCCTGCTATTTATAGTAAACCTTCTCATTTTTGCACTTCTGAAGATTGGATCAACTTGAAATTTTGAACGTAGCATCCTCATAGCTCTATTGTCCTGTCGACACTGCCATTTTTAGCTGACCTGCTATTTTTAGCATGTTTCTGAGGGTGGTTTACTATAAATAGTAACCTCGTGTTTCTGATAGCTCCCATGCTCCGATCGAGTTGAAATTTGAATGAGGCTCCTCACCCGTGACCTTCTTGCCCGACACGATGCACTTGATTTACTATTTTAGCATGTTTCCAATTTGACTTACTATAAATAGTAAAGTGCTTCGTTGACACAATTTCACCAGATAAGCTTTGAAGCGTGACCGGTGGTGGTTTACATCGGATTTTGAAGATTTTGACTTTTGATGCTATTTTTAGGCTCCAGAAAGCTGGAAACCTAACTTGCACGCATTATCAAAAGATCTCCGTTTGTCTTCGTTTTATTGGCATTCACGATGTTCTGAATCTGACTGGCGGGTGCGGTTGCGGACACACGCTAAAATATGGGTTTCCTACGAGGTGGGAATCTCCGTTTGCATGTCACACCATCGCGAAGCTTTTGAAAACCATCAGGAATCACCCGACATGCAAAAGAAACCGACATGCAAACCCTAAAAATAGCCTGCGGTGAATCCGAAAGTGGTAGCCTCGACTTGCATGTTATATCATCGCGAAGGTCTTGAAAAACCGGAAGGAAAATCCAGACGTACAAGAAAAGCTCGCATCGGACCGAAATGCGTGCGAAGCCGTACGCTAAAAATAGTAAGTTGTGTTTTGGCTCAAATTTTGTATGCAAGTAGCTTGACGTGCTCGAACGCCGTGTGACTGTCGGAATCTCAAAAATAGCTGACAGATTGCCTGTAATCTCACACTTACTAAAAATAGTAAGTACCTCGGAATCTGATAAATTTTTGCTGAGAGCCTGTGGAAGCATACTGACAACACTGTTAGGTTCAATTTTCAATATATTCACCTCGTTTGACCTCAAATTGGCTGGAAAGACTCGAACCCTAATTTTCAAACTTGGCCAGAATTTTCACATTTTAAGCCCAACGGCGGAGGAATCCCGGAAAGTAGACCATAGAAAAAAGACAGACAGAGAGAGAGACCAAAAACCAAAGCCAAAAAGACCAGAATGGAGCAAAAATTAGGGGTCCCCATTTGAATGGGGCGATGTGTGAAAATGGTCACAACAGGGCGGACTTGCCAAAATGCTTACCATTCTTCTTTATGGTAGGGGCGGACTTCCTCCATGCTTCTCCATTCCTCTTTTCCTCCATGATGGACTTTGAAAACTTCTTGCCATTTGTCCATGGGCGAATTTCTTAGACTTAGGCGAATTTCTCCATGGCTTTGCATGCTTTTTCATCTTGATTTTCTTAGATTTTCTTGTTTTTCTTATTCCAGAGGTCTGATTTTTATGATTTTTCCAGATTTTTCGTTGCTTTTCCATCCTTTTCTTGATTTTTGCTTGATTTTTCGATTTTTACTTTGATTTTTCAATGATTTTTTGATTTTTTTGGCTCTAAAAATGGAAACATTGACTCGTTGACCAGGGTTGACTTTCTAAAAATAGAAAAAGCAAAATCCCTAAAAAATAGGGAACCCAGTTTGGTCCAAAAATGCCAAAAATGAAAAAAGCAAAAAGCAAAAAGCAAAAAGTAGATTCCCTAAAAAGTAGGAAGTGTTAGAATTGGCCCAAAGCATAGGCGATCCTCGTCTCCCAAACCTTCTGATCCCTTCCATGGCGTTTAGGCATTGTTACGGGCTTGTATTCTCAACTTGGCTCGGATGACTTTCAAAAGATTGACTTTGAAACTTCTCAAAACAGTGACCTCATAAAACCGTTGCGCGAAAGCAAACCCCTAAAAAGAAGCAAACTATTGGGGGTCCCCATTTGCAATGGGTCGATGTGTGAAAAGGTCACAACAGCTACCTCCAAGCGAAAAGGTCACAACAGCTACCACCAAGCAAGAGTTCGAGTTGGCATTTTTGGTTTTCAGTCGTTTGGACGATGACTAGTTTGTGGGGGGGATGATGCAGACGACCATGATAATAAATAATTATATTATAATCGATCGTACTAATTAATTAAATAAATGTTGTAGTCCGCCATACTAGGAATAGATAATAATAGTTTAAATAATACATGCACAGTTTAAAGTAAAAGCTGGATTAGTTGTCGGGTGGTAGTTAGGAAGAGTTGCCAACGATTTGTATCTCAACCAGCCTCGGCCATCTATATATGTATCTTGTCATTTGTAGTTGGACACCGACAATTGCTATGTATTGTTGATATACTTCATGAATGAAATCAATCCATTGTGCTGTGCAATTACTCTTACGATTGTTCTGTGATTCATATTCTAGTATGTGCATTATGTTCGTGAGCTATTCTCGTTTACTCCCGTAATACGTTGAACACTACCTAGTGATTAAACAAACTCCACATGAATCTACCACGCCTCCCCTGAATTATTCTGATACAACCATGAAGACTTTTGAAAACTCTTACAGGTCCCACTCCAAGAGCCTCAGAATGATGAACCAAAGCATGTGGAAGTTCGCTGTCCCGACCCCATATTGTGAAGAAACTATCAAATTTTGCTTCACAAACCTCCATAAGTTAAACTCTGAGAATAGGATAGGTTTGAAGAAACAAATGATCACTGTTGTACAAAGCTGGGATTAGCGAATTTCATTCTGATTTTAGCGCTCTACATAAGGAAAAACAGCAACACCAATGGAATTCCCAAGTGTGAGCATGTGAGATGAGCATTGAGTTGTAAGATAACACCTCCAAAGTGGCTAGAAAACACACTAGAGCAACCTCCAATTGAAAACTACCACCTCTTTGACAAGAATTGATGAACCAACTCTCTTGAATGAGAGTAACTCCCTATGTAAGGTGGCTGGTCTGCCTCCAATCAGCAAGCTCGAGTCTCAAAAACTGCCCTTGTCTTAGCCAAGGATCACTCCCAAGAGCAACCAACCGTTCATCTCTCCAACCCATACAAAATTTCTCTCCAATCCATTTGTTGATGAGCAAATAGGACCATCAAGTGGCTGGTAATGAAGGGGACAACACCATTAGTTTTGAAATTTTGATCCTTATACCTCCAAAAATTCTTCTTTCCACAAGTAATAAGCTCCATCAAGCCAAGTTGAGGATCCCAAGCATGGATACCCAACTGAAAACGATTTTCAACACATTGAAAAGAAAACTCAACACCTCCCCAAGTGCTAGTCAAAACCAAGTGCATACTCATGAAGCTGGTGTCTCCTCTAGTGACCCTCTGAAACCAATCCATGAAGGCATCTACGACAATGGAGCATGGAACAGTTCTTGTCTTTAAATCCAACTCCCAAAATAGACTAGTATGTGTTAAAGCATCACCCAACCAAAGGGATAGATTGTCAAATATGTAAACACCATGTCCTGGTCCATCTTTCTCCCCTACTTCATGAGTAACATTTCTGAAATCTTCACTCCTTGCTGCTGTAATGAAGTTACCAACAACAACCAAGACTTGTTTTATTAACACCTTGATGTCAAAGATGTTGAAATCATCTTGCTTCAACACTTCCCAAGTGGAGACTTCATCCTTAAACCCTCTTTATGCATTCACTAACAAGCAGCCTTGGAAGATTATTAATCACAATTTGTGTCACATCCTCATGGTCTGATATCAAATCATTAGTAAACTGGAAACCATACTCAATCTCATGCTTGGTCACTTCACCACATGTCTCATTGTCCATCACAAAGAGGGAATTGTCATAAGTTGCTTCTGCACTCAATTCAAAGAGAGGATTGTCAAACACTTGGAAGTCATCCCTTTCATCTTGCTCACTTCCATCTTGCTGATCCAAATCTGCACTTACAACTTTCGATTTTCATGGAAAGTTCCCCAAGTCAAACTCTTCTCGAAGACTATCAAGCTCACCAATCACTTGCTTGATTTCTTCAACTCTTTGTGCATTCTCTTGCTCCTTGAAAAGTTTGAAATCAGCAAACTGATCTTCTACCTCTGTTAGAGCCAACTGAGTATTTTCTATCATGTCCTTTGTTGATTCAAGCTCAAGAGTAAGCTCATCAACCTTTCTTTCCTTTTCTTGGAAAGCACAAATGGTCTTCTTTGCAATTTTGAAGGCATAATCTCGATCTTCAATCAAGTGTATGTACGCTGATTTCAATGCCTCCAAGGAGCCTTTGATAAGTTGCAAATTAGGGAGAGCAACTTCATCCTTAACCCCTTTTTGTTTCTCATCAATTTGAGCCTTCCAATAGAGTTCTTCTATCAAATTGTGTGTTTGGTCAAATCTAGATAGAGCTTGCACTTCATTTTCAACGGACACCTTGAATTGACCTTCCCACTCATAAGAAAACAAAGATGGTGGACTGCTGATAGGCTGCAAGAAAAAATCAGAACTTTGTTTC
>VDFB02055122.1:0-29685 GCA_007258455.2 Sequoia sempervirens
AATGGAATGTTATTTTGGTGTTTTATTTAAAATGGTAACTAGTACTCTATTGTAGAAATCAACACTGTGTGTTAATCACAAGTTAATTTTGTTCTTCAGTTTTAGTTTACAATTCCTTGAAGGATAACAAGTCTGGTTAAGATAGGTCAATTATCACTCTTTTCTATCCTAAAGCTCTAACCCATCTTTTTATGTTTCTTTAAAACCCCTGGTTAGAGTAGGTTTAAATTCATGCTTGATCTTAGAACAATCCAAAAGCTCACACCAACAGGCCCCTTGAACATTACTGTTACATTGACCACTGAGGGACATCAACACAGTTGAGAACCAACTACAAAGACCTTGGGAGCTAAGATATCCATGTGTTATCTTTCTCTTTCAGGAGAAACAAAATAGCAATATTCTGTTTAACTGTTGCTGTGCCATTTCTACCATCAACAGATACCTTCCCATTTCTAAAAGGAATACGAGGGAAGGAGCATAATATAACTCTTGAGAAATTGCTAATGTGTCCCCATGTTAGTGTTCAAATATTCCAAAGTCTAAGTAGGAGTCTTAGGCCTAATTATAGAAGATGACAAGAAGGAAGCATAAAAAGGAGAGCATGATGGTTTATAAGTACCATGTGTAGATACCCAAAAATCAATCTCATCACATAATTAATTAATTAGTTGCCACAATTCATAATTTTCTAATTTTTTGTAATTAATTAAATAATTAATTATTTATTTAATTATTATTTATCTCGATGATTATTTAAACTTTTTTCAATTTATTACGTTTCCCCCTTCTTTTGAAGGTTGATTAATTTCATTAGTCCAACCTTAGCTCCCACTCATTATTTCTTCTAAACTTGATTAATTAATTAATCCATCCTAATCAACATTAATATTTTCTTCTATTAAAAATTCTTCCAAATCCCCAAACTTGCCATCAGGTGACAAGCACCCCCAACCCTCTTTAATGTTCACACGTGTGAACATACACAAGTCACCATCTCATTCCACCTCATCTTTGACCAAAATCTTCTATTGGTTGCTAACACATGTGTGAGATCCTCTCATAAATGTGTAGCCACCCTACACTTTTCCCTTCTATCCACATGCCACTCTCATTGATTTCCACCCTCTTAAATTTTTCATTTCTATCCCACTTGTCAAACTCATGTTCTTTCCAATGTGTGCTCACACATATGTGACCACACTTGCTCTCTTCTCCTTGCCACATGCCATTTTCTTAAGCCCCCACCTTGTGACTATCACAAGGCTAAAACTCCATCTTTCCATGAAATCCTAGCCCTCCATCTCACAATCCATCTCAACCGTCCATTTTAACCACCAAAAATGTATAAATTGGAGCCTTGTCCATTCCTTTTCACCAATCAATCTATGTTAAATTTATGATAATTGACCACCATTGAAAATCTCTTTTATGCCAATATTATGCTACATTGGAGAGAAACCCACAACTAAGTAATTTGAGAAGAGAAAATCAAGTGGAGAAGGGTGCATCTACTTCAACTCAATCCAAGAGATGAGAGTGTAAACAAGGTAAGTTTATTGCATTCAACTTACTATTTGTGTCTTTTACATTTTATTTATCTTTATTTTGGCACGTCTGGTGGAATCCACATCCTTGAAAACTAACAACTCTGTGAGTTTCTGTTGAAAGTTTTTATGTCCCAGGTTACGAAATAAGTGCCTTTAATCTACGTCTTAGTACCTTCACTTTGGGAGTGGCACCTCCATGCCTAGTTTAACATTTACATCTCATAACACTTCTGCATTGTAGATTAGAACTTTTATTTTCTATTTTTTAAATTTTCCTTTTTGTTTTCTATTTGTTTGTAGATGGTTTTAATCTATTTTCTATTTTTGTCATATGTTAAGTAAATTTTAACCTCTTTCTTGTGTTTGTAGCTTTTGTTTTGCAAGAATTCTCATTTTTTTCTTGCAAGAAAGATTGATATAGTGCTTTTGGTTTGTGGAATGGTGCCTCCATAATTTGGCACTTCCACCTTGTGAATTAGCACTTGTGTCTTAGTTATATCTTTCCATGTTTTTTTTTTTTTTTATCATTTTTGTTAGAGACGCACTTTCATTGAACACCGCTTAAGTTGTTCAACTTTTGTGCTCTATGTATTGGTGCTTGTTCCCTATCATTAAATACTTTTAGTGTTTCTATTTGTTTATTTTTGGTCTTTTCATTTTGAACTAAGAATTTTTCTACTAACCAAGTGGTGGAGCCTATCTCATGCCAATCAAAGATAAAAAAAAGTCAAAATTACTAACAAATATTTGTAGGTTCATTAGTAAAAGATATATATTTTCCACTAGTTTAGTTGCACTAAATTAAAGTAAAGGTTAGTAAATATTACTTTGTTGTGTTTGTGGAAGTGTGATTGGTGTATGCTCTGCCCTTGCACCTAGGATGATCTTGGGGATTAAAAACCTCACACTCCCCTTTTTGTTTTAGACTAGATCTTAAGATGTGCTAGCTTGTGTGTATGCTCTCCCCTCACATAGTACGATTTTGAGGATTAAAAAATCTAGCACTAACCTTTCCCAATAGGAGTCCTTCTTGGAGATTTAATCACAGTCTAAGGAATGAAATCAACCACACATTCCAACGTGGTATACAAGGGGGGAGAATGAAAGTTGTACCTCAATCTAGTCACGTTATGTTTGGAAAATCTTCAGGACCTTTAGTGATTTACGACACAAGGTGAAGGGTTGGTTTGAGCAGTTAGCTCACAACCCATGATAGTAGATGGGCTAGTGTTCTCGAATTGTGTCTCACATACCTTTGTGGTATTTTGAGGGCTCCCTTAGAGAAATTGTGAAGCCTAGATAAGACCTTTCAATTGTTAATTAGTGTGGTGTAGAGGATGCGTATCATACTCCAAATTTACTCATGATGTACTTCCATGTGGTGAGATAGAGATAATCAAGGTAAATTATTTTGATCACCATTGACAAAGGAATTCATGTTTATATGAATTTCCCTAACTATCTACTCATAGGTAGATAGTATTAGCTTTGGTTGTCGGCCCACTCTAAATGACTCACCTACTTGAAAAATTTAGGTATGTGCTCAAGTGTTTGGCATGTTTGCATGTGAAAAATAGTAAAATCTACTCAACCTTACACCCTAAAAGTTCAAGTTAGATGTTGTGTCTTTGTGTTTGAATATCTCTTGCTAAATATTTTAACATAATCAAGTTCCCTAGTTTAGCATTTACATCTCATCTATCCATGTTTGCATTGTTTCAACACCTTCAATTAGTCCTTTAGCACATTTTCTAGTCAAAACTTATGCTTTGTCTCTTGGCATCGTTGAATATCATAGTGTCTTCACCTTGTGTTTCAACACTTGCATTATTTCACAAAATCTAAATAAATAGTTGTCCTAGACTAAAACATTGTACCATGTGGATTGAAATATTGAAAATGGTAACCTTAGACAAACCTAGAATATTCATTAAACCATTCAAAAAATATTTCATTCCCCATACCAAAAACATAGTCAACCTTCATTAACCATAGAACTTCACCAACCTCCATAGACATTTCAATTTTTTTCAAACCTCCACTTAATCATTTCCAGCCATAGACATAACCACATTTCTTTCACTTTGGACTTAGAACCATAAACAACATCCTTAATTCCCCATCGATATTCTAACACTCAATTCACATCCCCATTTTCAACCATAGTCAAACAAAATCAAAACCATCATAAAAAAACTTATTTAAGATTCAAATATAAATCCTTTTATCTTTCATCTCTAACTTACATATTGCTTAAGAACTTTCCTATCTTAAGTAGTTTGTTAAGTTAGCCTTGTCAAACTTGTATAAATTGTCTTAGGACTTTAGCAATTCCTAAGTTAATAAACTCCAAAAATTTCATCTAATTTTTCTTACAAACTTGCCTATCCTAAGTAAGAAAGGATAAAATCTCAAATCATCCCTAAGAACTAAGGATCTAGATTTACTTGATACAATTTTTATTTTTATCCATTATCATCTCTTAATCTTTCATAACATCATTATCCCAAAGTCAACACTTTTCAAATCCAAATCTAAATCATCATCTTAAAACATCCCAACCATACACACATATAATCTTTTGAACATAAACATCCGAGTCCAAACTATCTAATACCATCCCAAACATAAATATTTAGAACCTTAAAAACCACATCATCAATTAGACATAAACACCCTTTAGCTCACCATCATAAATTCAAACATCTCTCATTTCAACATCAAATCAACACCCACATACCAAAACCAAACCTAAATAGTTCTACCTTTGCACACCACTTACAAGGTGTCTAACCAAGAGACTAATGGAGTCAAATACTTTCATAATAGGGACGCCCCTTGAATATCTTTTTTCTACATCACAAGGATAAATCACATACCAACTGACATCTCCTCAAGCAACAAACACAAATGAAAATTTCATAGTGCAACTTGAATACTCACCAAGAATGAAAGAATTTTCTCAAAATCCACAAAATCAAGAATTAATGGAAAAAATCATTGAAGAAGATAAAGACTATTTCCTTTTGTAATTAATCTAAAGTTGTCATAATTTGACATTTCAGAACTTAGAAAACAAGAAACTTCATCCACAACAACCATAACATCCACCAACTCCTTAAAAAACCTATGGGGATCACAACCCCTTCAACCACCACACAACCCAACCTTACACAAACATTAAACCTTTCACAAAATCTTCAACAATATCACCCCCTCCCACAAAAAAATCAACCTAACTCATCTAGACAAATTAGAGTCTCAATAAGCACAATAATAGTTCACTCCAAGACACATCCATCCACACCTCAACCACCTTTAAATCCATAATATGATTTTATGTGTCTTTCACTATTCAATTTCTCTTGCATAAAGATGGTAAAGTATATGATAATCATGCAATTTGTTTCCATTTAATTAAATTTGCACTTAAAATTCAGTAAAAATCATATTAACATAGTTATGGCATCATAAAATTCAAGACAACAATTCACCGTCGGAAAATTCACCGCCAACAATTTACCACGGGAAAATTCATCACCATGAAAAATACATCTCAAGGAAAATTCACCCCCACAAAAAATTAATGACATTAACATTTTTTAATATATATTTCCAAAACTTTGAATTTTTTTTGCAAAAGAATAATTGGTTTATTAGAATAAAATAAAATATATTGAAATACGTTTTCATTTTTATTATCATATATCAAAATTTCTAATTGTATATGCAATGAATTTTCATTGCGATGAATTGCTGGTGGTGAATTTTCCTTGAGGTGAATTTGTCATGGTTGTGAATTTTCTCGTGTTGAATTGTTGACGGTGAATTTTCCGATGGTGTGGAATTTCCTATAGCCCACAGATATAATAAAATTGCATTAACTTTTTCATTTGTTAACTAAATTAAAAGATTAAAAATGCTAAAAAAGCTAGTTTGAAGATATTTTCATCAATTAATGAGTAGTTCGAAGCAGAAAGTGACTGATAATTGCATATTTTAAATGGAAAAAATAAAGTGGTTTTAAGAAGTCAATCAACAAGAACTCAATTTCTTTTAGTTTTCAATTTCTTTATTCATTGTCATGCAAAATTTGGTACTATTATTTTTCTTTTTTATGCATATTGATCTCTGCAAGTAATTCTAAATTTCAATCAATCACTAATTTCATTTGTATGCAAAATAACTAATTTTAGATTGAAAAATAGAATGTTACCAATTATAATTCAATTTCAATCAATGACTAATTTCATTTGTATGCAAAATAACTAATTTTAGATTGAAAACCAGAATGCTACCAGTTATAACTCAAGGAAATTTCTTGATGTTTGAGATTTGTGCCTAAATTTACAAAGATAATTTAAATAAACTAAAGTTGCTACAACTATTGTTTAAATCCATTCACAAAATTAAATAAAATAGATCAATTTCTCTTTATAGGTGCAGCTTAATCCTATCACCCTTGTAGTTTATACATGAGGTAAACAAAATCAAAGTCTCTACAGTTGTAGCTTACTCTATTCCTCATAAACTAATTTTACCCAATCTTCCTACAATTGCAATTCCAATCTAAAAGTAAATCCAAGTTTTTATTAATCACAATTTTTTTTTAAGGAGATTATTGTGAATATATTAAAAAGTACATCTTCATTCCTACGTGTGTGAGGGGGAAAGAATCCATTAGAATGCAAAGCAAGATCAAGATTGAAAATTGAAATTAGAATCTATCTAATCCCAAAAAACTTAATCTATTCCTATTCCATCACTCATGAAATGAACAATCTAAGCTATTTTAACTCACGAAATGAAATCCTAAGATTAACACAATGAATTCAAAAGAAAAGGAGAGGTTACCATCCCATGTTGGAATGTATTTGCAAAGCCTCCATTGTTCATGTGCAAAAGCTTGATGAACGATGCTTGGTTGATCAAAAAAGGTTGAAGCTCTATCAATGGTGATTGTGACAACACTTCGTTGCAAAAATATGTTGATTCTCTGATCCATATTTGTGAGGAGAGAGGTTTTTTATATAGGAAATGAGATTTTGAATCGACGATTAGGATCACGTTGGAGAATATCCAGATGAACGGTCAACATGTGTTGAGAGGATTTAGACATGAGAAGATTGTGCAAAGTTGATTGCACAATTAGGGTGATTGAAGAATACATTGGCTAGTCAAGGTTTAGATTGATCAGTCAACAACTGATTGATTAGTTAGGAATTGATTGATTTTAGTTAGGAAATAGATGGTTGAGTTAGCAAAATTAGATTGCTCAGTCAACAAACCATGATTTTCTCAATCAGAAAGTGGGTGAGGAGTATGAATTAATTGATTTAATTAATTAATTCCTTTTGAGTTGAACGCAAATCAAATTTGACTTTTGCAAATAGAGTTGCATTAGTTTGATTTGATTTTGGATAATTGATCTGAAAAGCCTGATAATTAAATTAAAATGAGAGGAAAGGTGATAATTTCAAATTAATATTTAAAAAATCAATTGGGCGGAAGGCGTTTCAGTGACTGACCTAAAAAATCTTAGGTTGCTCTGACTAATAAACCTAAATATAGATTAGGACTATTTAATAAATGCAATTTATTAATGGTCAAAATGATGAAACGGAATTAATCCAAATAACATTGTTTTATTCAATTAATAGTAGAATTAGGGTTTTCAAGACTTTATTAAATAAACGGTATTTATTTAATTTTTTGAGAATGATGAAAAAGTGAATTAATTAAATAATGTTGTATTATTTAATTAATAGAGGAAATTAGGGTTTCAGACGTCGTTTGATGTCATTCGATGTTGTTTGATGCTGTGGGATAAGCATGGGATGATTCTGAGATGATTCAAGATGTTCCAAGTTGGTTCTGAGATGTTTCAAGACATTTTGGGTTGATTTCGAGTTGTTTCGAGACATTCTGAGTTGATTCTGAGATGTTCCAAGATGTTTCGGGTTGATTTTGAGTTGTTTCAAGACATTCTTAGTTGATTATGAGATGTTTTGGGTTGATTTTGAGTTGTTTTGAGACATTCCAAGTTGATTCTAAGATGTTTCAAGACATTTTGGGTTGATTCTGAGTTGTTTCGAGACATTCTGAGTTGATTATGAGATGTTTCAAGATGTTTTGGGTTGATTCTAAGTTATTTCGAGACATTCCAAGTTGATTCTAAGATGTTCTGAGATGTTTCGGGTTGATTCCAAGTTATTTTGAGACATTCTGAGTTGTGATAGGTGTTAAGTCAATTTTACATGTCTACATTTTTCCCCTCTTTGATACAAAGTACTTGTTGCTTTGTTTCAAAGATTCTATTTTTATGATCAAGTTTTTTTAAAAAAATTATGCCCCACTATGCCTCGGTGTTCTATGGAATGATGGTAGGACTCTTTGCTACCCCCTCGAGAGGTTGGCCAAAAATTTCAAGTTTTGAGGTCAGGGTCATGACTCTATTCCATTTATGTTCCGATGTGTTTAGGTCACAGAATCAGGTTTATAGGTCCTTTGTTTCTCATTCTTATGTTTCTAAGAGCTTCTAATTTAAAATTAGGAAGTTTCCCCAAGTATAAATTAGGGTTTCCTATGGTTTAATATCGATAATTAGTCCTCTAGATAGCTCATTTGTGTTTTGACTCTATAGCTAATTATTGTCTCTGGTTCTCCCGTTCTGTTAGTTTTCAAGGAGCAATGTCACGATTTGATGGAGCCCCTCATTGTTTTGAGCTCATTCAGGTTGTTGGACGGCCTTCAGGCATCGGTGGCCTGGTATGTACCTTCTCACTTTTTTGCTTTTGTCTTGTTTTGTTCTCGTTTTGCATGTACTAAGTTTTCTAGGTCAAAAGCAAAGTTTTCTGATTTATGAGCATTTGCATTGGTTTCCTTTCTTTTGCATGCTAAGAATCCATGCCTTTGACTTATTTCCATGCTTTTGACTTATTTCCACACCTTTGACTAGAATCTTTGCTTTTATTTTTGAGCATTTGCTTGAAAAGCTTGCCTTTGATCAGAAAGCTCACTTTTGACTGTTTCAAGTCCTTAAAGCTCACCTTTGACATTTTTCCTCGTCTTTGAATTATTTTCACGCCCTTGTTTCCTCCCTTTTTTTTGAAAAGCTCATCTTTGCGTGAAAAGCTCGCTTTTACCTAGTGCTTTCTGAGCATTTGCTCAAAACCCTTGTATTTGACTTTTCCTATTGTGTTTCACTTTAGCTTTTGCTCGAAACTCTAACATGTGTTCGTTTGTCATCCTAAATATTGTTTTTCATCATTTTTTGTGTTATTATGTGTCTCTCACTTGTTTAGAGTGAAACCCTAACATTGTGGGTTTAAAACGATTGTAGGTTGGCCTCAGAGTACTACAACCGAGGGAGAGACGTCCTCGACACTTGTTTGATCCTATTGCCCGTTTTGGCTTGTTGGAGCGAGATTTTATCGATGATGTGGGACTGGGTTATATTTTTTATATGACTTCCATTAGGACCCATACCGCTATGATGACTACACTCATGGAATGGTGACATTCAAAGACATCCTCATTTCACTTTCCTATAGGAGAGGCAACTATCACTCTTGAGGATGTATGGAGGATACTTCGTCTTCCTATTCATGGGGAGCTAGTTACTTATCATATTCGACGTGGTACCCATGCCATGCAGTGGGCATTAGATGTTCGACACTTGGCGGTACATCAGTCAAAGATCAATCTATATGAGTTTTCTGACAGTGCAGATCCTATCTTGCTTGTCTTATGCGGTTTGATTTCATGACTCATTTTTCCTGAAGCTAAGGTCGACAGTTTCCCATAGGTTGGGGTGTATGTATTGAGAGTATGTTTAAGCATGGTATGAGGTATGCTTGGGGTCCATGTCTTCTCACTCATCTGTATTGAGATATGCATGAGGTCGTGTATTGGGGCGAGAAATCTATTTATGCAGGTGTTTCACTCTTGCATGTCTGGGTGTGGGAGCATATTGAAGTTACTCGACTGAATGGGATATAGGATCATCACCTTGATGATCCATACTCCTATCATTATGGATATTTTTTTGCACTATACCTTGCATGGGGATCTTCCTTATTGGCAACAAGTTTTTGATGATATGCCCAATTTTGTGTGGAGACCTTATTTGGGGTGTGATGCTTGGCTAGAGGATTCAGATCACCTTGTTTATTATCGACAGACATGTTGGTTGCTTGGTCATTATCATCCTGTGCTAGAACGTTATTTACCAGAATGAGTATGTCGTCAGTTTTGGGAGAGGCAGGGTCGAGTTCCTGATACTTGTTGATGGGTGTTTTTGCACACTTTCTCAACACAGGTAGTGCATAGGTGCACTACCTCTCTTGAAAGGAGACTTCCAACAACAAGTTGTTGAAAATCAACCCAAGGTCTCTCAGGTGTCAGGTCATGACATGTATGGAATTCCTTAGTTGATGTTTGATGTGATTTTGTTGGTAATCACAGGGAAGACTTACGTAGTTGGATGCGAGGTAGATCTTAAAATCTGAAGTTTTTGAGATGGGAGTCAAGGTGCACTTTGCTATAGGTTCGAACAACAATCTAAAACTTCAATGTTTTCCTTAAATTTTGGCTTTACAATGTGCAATGAACCTTAGCATAGGCCGTTTCTAAAAAAGAAACAAAAGAGCAGGGAAGAGGGAAGGTTCCTGGATCTGCAACTAACGATGAACAATGATCATGGAGGTTCCTGCTATGGACAACTTCCTTCAAACAAGATTTCACTTAACCAAGAAATCTACAGTATCATGAAACCTGTGCTATCTTCAAAGGTCTACGAATCTTTTATCATTCATTCACCACATGCATGCATGAATAAAGATAAAAGTTTAAAAAGCAGCTTAAAATTTTAGCCTAGACTAAGTTTACAAGACCATTTACCAACAACAAATAGCAAAAAGTATGGACTGGAAGGCATCAACACAGTAGAGATTTCTACGATCACAGAACAACATTACCAAAATATATCTAAGCAATTTCAAGCTAAGAACAACAAAGTAAATCTAAATAAAACATCTAACAATGGGAGATTGAATCATGAAACATGTGAAGAACTCATAAAATGCACCAAGTCAATGTATTTTCATTAGAAATTTCTGCAGCATGTTTTTACAACAACTCAACTCTCTTTGAAAATGAGAGGATACCCCCTATTTATAGTGCGCAAAAAGTAGAACGAATGGCCAAGATTTAATCTCATTGTATGGCCAAGATTCACCACAAACTAGGGTTCTACCTACCCCCCAATATATTACAATTTAAAATATAACTTTTCCCTTATCCCTATTTGTCCTCTAGTGACAACAGTGTAGCCTTTTGTCTTGTTACTGATTGCCCTTTTGTTGTAGCTATTCCTTTAGAAGCTCTTCACTAATAATAGGGTTGCCTTCCTGCTTCTTCAATGTTACATACTCCATGAATTTCAAAATTATCGGTTGGAGCTTGTCGACCTCTATGACCTCGGACCGCAATACTTGATAACTCCACTCCTTGGAGTTGTCCTCAAGCCTTTTCCAATCTTCATCATACTTAGCAGCATGGTCCCAGAACAAATTTGACTAGGCGAAGGCTCGGGCGACAAAACTGATGAAATCCGTGGTTATCTCGTCTGACATCCCATCCTCCATCTTTTTCTGGAAATGAGGCCTTACTTTATCTAGGTCACTTTGTATGATGGGAATCTCATAGCCTATCATTAGCTTCAAATATCAGACACAATCTGCTCTGACCTCTTTGACACACTCAATATCCAGATCTACTTTGTCAATCACCTGCTCCAATATTTCTTTTCTATTCTCAAAGTCCCGTTTCCATACATCCATCAGCCAGTGATCATCTCTTTTGAGCGTGAGCTCCTTTTCCCTTGTTGCGCTTCGCAACTTGAGGATAGCCTTGATCTTTGGATAGGTGGACTCGGACCTTGCTGGGAAGTTAGAGCAGATCCTTCTTGTACTCTCGAGGGATTGTTGTAAGTCTAGGAACTTGTTGGTTGTCCGAACAACTTGGCTAATACCCCTATTTCCAACGTATAGAACTTTTCGGAACCAGCTTTTTGTAGTATTTTCCAAATTCTTTCTCTTCTCCAACTTATCAATTTGTTCCCTGGACAACAGTTGCGGTGGAACCGTGGACGTGGTAGGAATTTCTTCAGTTAAGGACCATTGCCGGATGTAAGCTGTCAGATCAACTACCTGTGCTTTAAGCTCGTCCTTTGAAACTTTATCCTATTGTATCAAATGCACTACCGTTGCAACATATTCCTCGAGGTGCTCCACATTTTTCTCTCTAGTAGCTATTCCCAAGTCAATGGCAGAGATATTATAACTTACCCCTTCTTTTCCCACCATTGGCATTGCTACTTGCACAGTTCGGGATCCAGAAGCGTCCATCCTTACCTTGGATCTGATTTTAGCCTTCTTCTCTTTCCTGGTTGTGATCTGTGCTCGGGCTAAGATAGCCTCCAGTATTGCTCTTGGATCCTTCGGGGTAGGAGTTTTCTTTTCAAGTTTCCTCTCCAGCCATTCGGGCATAGCAGATTTTCCCTTGGGCGATTCATGATCATCGTCACCCTCCATCGTTTGGATCTCTATTTGTTTACCTGCAGGAGCCATTTCTTCCATTTTAGTGTCTTCTCCCTCTTCCTCATTGGAGTCTCAGACGAACACATGGCGCTTGATGGGAAGCTTGGTAGAATTTTGATCTCGAGGACTTTCTTCTTTCTCAGCCACCTTCACTTTCTTTTCTTCATCTTGTTCACCCTTATGCTCATGCTCCTCAGGATTCTCAATTTCAAGAATTTTGTCCACTGGAACCTCACCCTCAGGTTTGTATTCTTCTACATTTTATTCTTCTCTATAAGGAGGTGATACATTCTCTTGTTGTTCCCCTGTAGGGAGTTCTACATTTTATGTTGCCTTGTCATCTTCTTGCCTTTCTTCTCTAGGAGGTGACCTATCTGCCTCTTCTCTATCATCCCTCAATTGTCGGGCCATTTCCTCCTCGAAATCATCATCGAAGGTTTGTACAATAGTTCTACCACCTGCACCCTCCTCTTCATCTCCACTTTTGGAAGACTCCATTTCTTCTTCTTCACGGACCACCCTGTCAATTTCTTGGTGTTCATACTCTGGGTGTTCATGGTACTCATCGGCTTCTTCCTCCACTGCCTTTGAAGTCTCCATCTCCCACCTTTCCCATTCTTCTGAGATTAGCATCATGGCCTCCATTGCTGGTGGTCCCGTCAGAGGTTACAAGTGTGTGGTGTTGGCGAGGACTTGTGCTAAGGCAGCTTGGATGGTGGAATCCAAAAAGATTTGGGAAATCTCAGAGGGGACATTCTGCATATGCCTCGAGAAAGCCTCTGGAAATGTGAGTGCAGGCATTGGTAGTGCCACCACTACCAATGGAAGCAATGTAGTGAGAAACATGGAGGTGGAGGAAAGTGAAGAAGTTACAACAGAGGAGGAGTCAACCATTATTATGAGCCTAGCTGGCGAAGAGGAAGCAAGATGGACCGAGATGTCCACCACAGGTGGGGAAATAGTAACCATGGCCTGGGAAATAGATGGAAGGGCGACAGAAATAGGGAGAGCTGGAGGAGGTTTTGGTTGACCTGCTTTCCCTTCCTCACCCTCTTGAAGGGGATCTTCTTGAATTGTTGGCTGCCCCGCGACGCTTCCCAGCCATTTGGGCTTCTTAGAGGGTGAACCTCCTGAATCTTTTCTAGAATAAACCTTTGGATTTGCGACTGCTCCACTTCAATCCCTTTTCTCTTTTTTGATCTTATGAGTGGAGGAGACTTGGATGTCCCTCTTATTGAAGTTGTAGTAGCAACATCTTCTATAGCACTAGGCTCACTCTTGAGCCCTTCATATGTTAGGACAACCCCTTGTTGCTTCAATAGGGCTACTTGTCCATCAACCCATTCCTTGGTATGGGCTTGAATTGGTTTGTTTATAATGTCGAGGTCATCAACCTCTTGCTCGTCCCAATCTATTGTTGACAACAACAAGTTAGCGACTGCGTTGTACCTGGGATCCATGATGGTGCTTTCATCCTCTTCAACTTGATCAGGTACAAGAAACAATTGTACTATTTTTACAAAGTACGTAGTCATTTGCATGTAGTGCCTTGCGTGCACCTCCTTGACATCCTAGAAATATTCCCAGAAGTACTCGACGTGATGCAAATGGGCGTACCCTGGTCCTAATGCTTTCCTTACATGTCGATACGTGTCCATCCACGGGTGAGCAGTGTGTAAGTGGAAATGATACTCTGTGAATTCCTTCTCAGAATTTCTAGCGCACTAGGAGGTTTGTAATTTGTACATCCCTTGGCTGAAAGCTAAGGGATAAGGGATCCCTGCCAAGTGTTTGCTACCGAGGACTAAATGCACATGTTGCAATTGTCGGGAGAGCTCTAACAGTATGATTCAGTCATTGGGGTACCGGGGTAGCTTATTCGGCCTCTCTATGAAACCTTGGGAATGAATATATGTGAACTTGGGGTATTGTATGAATAAGAAGGCGTATTGCTTCAAGAACGCCTAAGCACTGTGAGAAACCCTTCTTTCAAAATCCCCTCCAAGCAATCTAATGATGTGGCGAATAAAGGCGCCGTTCACCCTGCAATACTCTTTCTTAAAGTTTCTGAACTGGAGTTGGGGATATCTATCATAGACCTTTAGCGCACGGCCTAGTTCCTCATCAGGTGTCACAAAAAATCCACTATGTTTCCTCTGCTCAGCTAGTGAGTACACCAGATAGGAGGTCATGTAGAACTTGGAGGTCTTCTTCACATTCATGAACTGCTCGTGGAAGCAGTCACTTATTATGCCTCCCCAGTAGAACGAAGCTTTTGTGGTGACATCTTCATTCCCACGGAGGATCTACTCTATGAAATACAACATCCATTCTTGAAAATATGCAGCAATGGTGAGGCCCATCACCCTACTCAACATGGTGACCAAGTCATGGTAGTCCTTGTGGAAGTCGTTGTGGAAGAGTTCTTGAGGAACCTTTGCAACGCTGCCCATTTTTTCCTTGAGCTAGTACTGATTTATTAGCTTCTTGCAGCCCATTGTGTCCTCATCCCATGTTGCTTTACACTCCGCTATGGTGGGAACGTCCATTTCTTCAAAGGTGGGGATGTGAAAGGTCTTCATAATCGCCTCACCTGACATGTCAGCAAGGATGTTTCCATCTCTGTCTACAATAGTACGTGTCTGTGGTTGATAGGCCTGCTGGTAGGCCATGACCAATTCAGGGGCTATGAGGGACGGAGGGAAGCCTCCAACTTTAGCAATTCTGCTTTTCCTGATCAGTCTGGCATTGTCAGTCTTAGGGTGGATTCTGACCCTTTGCTTGAACTCATCAATATCGATGTGGCTGATATTGGTATATGTGATTTCTTTATAGTCTGTGATAATCTTCGAATGCAAAGGCTCTCCCTGGAACTGGTACTTCATTTGGTCTTTATCCTCCTTTCCATGAGGAGCCTTTCTTGCCCTTTTCCTTTTTTCCTTTTCTGTAGTTCCCCCTGAGGGTCCTGCACCTAATTCCATATATCCTGCAAGCAAGGGCATAATGAGCACAATCGATCACGAAAGCATGAACATTAGTTGAAATCCCATTGACAAAATTTAATTAGACAATATATCATTCATGAAATCAAAATTTTACTTCCAGATGTCATTAGTCATTTACTGGATGGATTTTGGATAAATTGGGTCAGGAGCGCCCGACTTCCCTGGCAGAAATGTTGTTTTGAAGGGCGAACAAGGTAGGGAAATCCATGTGATTTCTCCCGACTTCAGATTTTCATGGTTTGAAAGGCTTGTGCAGGAGAAGGCTAAATTTGAGCACATGGGTCGAGATTTGCTTTCAAATTGAAGGTCATTTGGATCACTTTTGGGGTACCCATAGATACAAGGCCAGAAAGTTGTCAGGGCTTCGCTATTTGGAACGGCTAGAACATAATGGAGTTCCGGGGTCAGAATTCTGGGATTCGGGACCTGGGAGGCTGAAGGACGACCAATGTTTCCTTTTTACTTCAAGATGTTCAGGCCGAAAGGGGCGGGAAACTGTCAGTTTTTTGTTGTTTAGAATGACGGTTGTGGCATGGAAATACGGTGGGAGCAACCCGGTGGACCGGACCCAGCATGGAGCTTGGCTGCTAGGTTTTCTCCTAAGTTTCCTTTAGCAATTCAGAGGGCGGGTCTTGAAGGTTGGGAAGACGGACCTGCTTTTCACTTTCGAGCAGGCTGAAACGGGACGAAATCCTAGTGGGGGAAGCCCGGCGAGGGCAAGGATGCCAAAGCTCACTTTCTACTTGGTCCTCGCGACAACTAGAGGGTCGGGAACTAGGAGGCGGGAAGACATCGCTAGACGACCGTTTTGAAACGACGAAGATGTGAGGGAAGTCCACGGATGAAACTCCACGGATCGGGGACCAGGGACATGACATAATAGTTAGTTTGTGCGTTTAATCCTGAACGAAAAAAGGCAAAGCAGGCCCCCTGGCGCAGGCGGACAGGGCAGAAACGCCGTTCGAGAATGGTGGAAATGTCATGAAATCCCGGGGACGGAGTCTTGGGGGAGTGGGTTCGGGAGGTCAAAATGGAGGCAAGACTTCAAGTTTGTCGAGTTTTATGTTTGACGGCAATGTGCCGACGGAGGTCCGGGGTCGCGGGCCCGGGGGCAGTCCTGCCGTTTGGTTAGATTTTTGTCCATTTGCTAAGTTATGATGGCAACGAGCCGGTGTAGTCCCGAAGGGTGCGAATGCCCTACGTGAAGAACAACGACGGTGAGGTCCAGTTTTGGATTGATCTTAGGATATGTTTTGGAGGTTTTTCTAGACTTTGGGCATATGGGTTTTTTAGGTGTTGTCATGTTTTATCAAGTTGAAACATTTTTTAGCCCAGTTTGTTCATTATTTTAAGCACAAAATCATGAAAAAACTCACGGGAGGGCAGACAGAAAACCTACCTCGGAAGTCCAGTGAAAGAAGTTGTCAAATCCACTAGTAATCGACAACTAAAGGCAACGGGTGTGAAGGCGGCGGACGACGAAGGAAATGGGCTCCTCAAAATCTCTCTGACTTCTTTTGGCTAACCTGACATATGAAAATGATAGGTTGAGCCATATATTTATACCCCAATTAGCATTTAATACTCACATTTAATGCCCGTACGAACGACAGGAGGGTTGATGGGTTTAAATCTTGGACGGTGGCGGGAGGCCCAGGGTTCGAGGGACGGAGCGTCGTGACCCTGCAACCATTTCAAAGTTCACTCTACAAATCATCGGCAAAAGGGAACCCGAGGTCTGTAGGACAGAACGCCAATGCATGTTGGTCGTTGAAGACGACGAAGTCACCATGGAGTTCTGGGGGCAGAAGTCCAGTGAGATGGGCCCGGGAGGAGGAAAAGTAATCAATTTTCATCATGAGTTAAATGGGGCAGCAAAGAAGGGGTCGAGTCTTGGGTTTTGGGAAGGTGGAAGCCTTTCACCATTCAGAATGATGAACACCCGGAGGAAACCTGGCTAGGGAAGCCCGAAGAGGCGGACCCACTAGGCCCCAAGGCTGCTAGCATAAGCAAACTGCCAAGGAGACTCCGAAAGGAACCAGGACTTAGCAAAATTGGAGGGGATGAAAGACAGTCAACTCAAGATGAGACTTTGGAGGTATATTGACCATTTAGGACACCAAAATGGGGTACACAAAATGAGGCGACAACAAGATGCCCCGACAAGACAAAAGAAAAGAGGGTCCCTGTTCTAAACGGGGCATGTGTGTTGAGGGCACAACAAATGGTGACTCTACTAGGAAACGCTCCTGAGCATTTTAAGGATAAGTATTCATTCAAGACCCAAAATCTCTAGTTTCACAGACCCAGGGAAAATTTCCAAGAGTGAACTGGGAGAATAGGGTCCTTAGTTGGGTCAGTCTATAGGACATCTCAGAAGTGTGTTTAGTGAATTCTTTCCTTTCTGCAGGAACTGTGACAAGCAGTTGCTAATTCGACCAAGCAAGTTACATAAACCGTCCAACACCAAAAGTAACTTGGACATTGCCCCGCTACCAGTCAGGCATCCATAGCCCCGACGGATATGTCGCCGTGATCCCACGGATATTGATCTACTGCCAGCTGAGCATCCATAGCCTCGGTAGAGTTACCCGCACACCCATACGGTCGCTTAATTTCAAAATTTTCTTCCTCTTCTTTGTTTTGATATTTCTTTCAATGTTCCCTTTTCTCACTTATATTTTGCTCGACCGTGTAAGCACTGAAGCCTACAATGGGTTTGGGAACCATAGTGGTCACTAGAGCAGACTTAAGATTTTTCACTTATTAGGATATCATAGCATCCATTGTACAGTCCTTTAGAAATAGTTAATGTGCGTTTTGTGCAAGATCTGAGATGTGTGCAAAAAGATCCAACGAAGGGTCGAGTTCTAAAGCGGAGTTCAAATGAGGAAACCACTCCTAGGTATCTTTTAGGGACCAATAGTCGAGAATGAATGTTTAGCCAAAGAACACCAAGGATGGGCAGCAAAGCAAACCGTTTGTCAAATGAGCACGACCACCGCAACAAATAGAGGACACCCTCTTCGAAGCAAAACAACCGAGGGACAAGAAAAATAGAGCGACACAAAACAATAAAACACAAGCAAACCAAAAGGCAACCTACTCTAACCCATGTACAAGTATTTACAAGTTAGAGCTCGACAAAGCTCAGGCCTAGAAGTAATGCTTCAGGTGTTGCCTGTTGACTGGCAACGAGACATCTTCACCAGTTAAGTTCTTTAGGCGGAAAGCATTGTCTCCCAAAATTTTAGATATTTGAAAGGGGTCAAGCCAAAGCTTTCCGAATTTGTTGTGTCCCCCTTTCTTTTCGTAGGCCTTGTCCCAATACATGACTAAATATGCAATTCTAAAGGCCTTGATTTTGGCTCAGCAGTCGAACCATCTCTTAACCACGCCCTGATGTCTGGAAAAATTTTCTATTGCACGATCTCAGACTTCTTCTAAATGCAAGAGTTCAGCTAGTCAATCTTCTCTACAATCCCCCCTTCATAAAATTCGTTAATAAATTGGAGAGTGGGAATCTTCAGGTGGATAGGAAATATGGGCTCTAAGCCGTAAACAAGATGGAATGGGGAATCACCAAGGGTAGCCTTGTGGCGAGTGTGGTCTTCCCAAAGGGTGAATCAGAGCTGGGTATGCCAGTCCTTGGAATTCCTATTGAGCAATTTCTTGATCACTGTGATCAGGTTCTTGTTTGTGGACTCAGCAAGGCCATTACCTTGAGGGTAGTAATTAGATAAAAATTTAAGGGAAATCCCATAGTCGAAGGCCCAAATAGAAAATTTTAATGAAGCAAATGCGAGTCCATTATCACACACCAATGCATAAGGACAACCAAAGCGATTTAAAATCAAACTTTCCAAAAAAATTGTAACTACCTTAGTTGTGCATTGCTTACATACAATTGCTTCTATCCATCTAGTGCAGTAATCAGTAGAGGTAAGAATGTACCTGTGTCCTACAGATGATGGAGGGCTTACCAGACCAATGAAATCAAGACCACATTGCACAAATGGCCTCACCTCCAACACGGGCTACAGTGGGATAGCAAGATTCTTCTCCTTCGTGGCGGCTGTCTGACATGTGTGACATGAGCGAACATGACAATATGCATCCTTGAAGACTTTTGGCCAATAATACCCCGCTCTTAATATCTAATGTGTAGTGGAAGGCCCGGATCCATGACCAGTGCCAAATTTGTCATGAAACTCTTTCAAGACTCGACATGCTTCTTCCTTGCCAAGGCATCTTAAGTAGATGCCTTCATGATTTTTCTTGTATAAAATGGACCCCTGTAGCATGTAACTACTACTTTTCAGCCTGAGAGCACGTTTTTGGACTCCTTGTAAGTGAGGTGGACACCTATGGTGCAACAAATAAATGACAACGTCTTCATACCATTTTCCCAGGGAAACATCCTCGAGCTGGTATTGCTACACAGTGAGTTCGGGTCTTACTTCTATTGCTGCTTCAACAATTATTCGGGTAAGTTCCTGTCCTCTCACCAACCTCATTGGTTGGATTTACATATCATGCTCCTGGAGCATTGTGACCCATTTAGCTCTTCGTTCGCCCAATTAATTTTGTATGAGCAGTGTTTTCGCTACTGGGTCGGGGACAATGGCGAACACTTTATTGCGCAAGATATAATGCCTAAATTTCTTCACTCCCTTGACGAGGGAATATGCTTGCTTCTCTATGTTGTGGTAGCATAATTCAACATCTTTCAAAGGAGCACTCATGAAGGTGATCAGGTGTTCATTTCCTTCATCATCTTTTTTAGTCAGAATGTTGGCATAGGAATGCTTTGAAGCGAACGAATAGATGTAGAACAACTTCAGATAGTTTGGGCTAACGAGCACAGGTGCCTCAACAATTGCTCATTTAATTTCTTCAAAATCATGCTTGGCTTCGGGAGTCCACTCAACTTTGGCATCCTAAATTAACATGGTGTTGAGCGGTTTAACAATCTCAGCAAAACCCGTGATGAATTTCCTGACAAAGTTGATCTTCTCGAAGAAGGATTTTAATTCTTTCTTGCTGCCTGGTCATGGGATCTTCAACAAAGATTAGATGTGTTCGGGGTCTATGGATATTCCTTGCTCTGAAATAACATGTCCAAGAAATCTACATTTAGTCATGCCGAAAATATGCTTCATTGGGTTAAGGGAAACTCCAAACTCCCTACACCTCTAAAACACCTTGCATAAATCAGAGACATGATCACTCCGCCTTTTAGAGAACACAGTTAAATCATCCATGTAGATTATTATGCACTTCCCAATCAAATCTTTGAAGGAAATATCCATGGCACGTTGGAAAGTGGCGCCAACGTTGATGAGCCCGAAGGGCATTCTCCTGTAAGCAAAGGTCCCCCACTTGGTGGTGAACGTTGTCTTATGGTGGTCTTCGTACTACACCATAACTTGGTTATATTCGGAGTACCCATCGATGAAGGACATCATTTGGGAGCCGTTGATGATCTGCAGTACCTCATCCAATGAAGGCACTATATAGTTGTCCTTTTCCAAAGCTCGGTTCAAATTGTGGAAGTCTACACACAATCTGATTTCTCCATTCTTTTTTCTGACTGGGACCAGGTTGGCCACCCATGTAGAATGCCTGACTAGGAATATAATTCTTGTTGAAAGCAACTTTTGTACTTCTTTGTAAATGATGGGCTCCAATAAGGCATTTTTAGGATGCTGTCATTGGCGGAATGACCTCACTTCTGTCTTGAGAGGGATGGTGTGCATGATGATGGAGGTGTCATAGTTCTTTAGATCCTCATAGCTCCATGCCACCACATCATGATACATCCACAAAGCATCGATGATTTCCTCCTTTTCCTCGGGCATGCACACTTTGCCAATAAAAATATTTTTGATCTCCTCGACAGTCCCAAGGTTGTGAGCATCACACTAGTTGCTTATGGCTTCCTTCTTTGTTTTCCAATCTTGATACCTAATCTGGTCCAAATCAAATATACGTTTAAGCTAAACCATGCCTCTGGTTATTGTGCTAGTTCTGAGGTTGATGACCCCTTCTATATCCAATTCGGCTTCTTTCATATCAACTTCGTCAATTATTTGGGTGGCAAAGACATCAAAACTCGTGATGAATTCAAGGATGTGCTTATCATCATTGAAGACATGAAAATGAGTGACATTATCCAGGACAGACAGTGTAGATGTTAACTCAACTGTAAATTTCTTAAGCCTGGACAAGGAGAGGGGTTGCAAAGTGTTGTCCGCCTGAGCCAAAGCTTCAGTTGTATGATTCTGAGCACGAGGGACCAGTTGTATATTAAATGCATCTAAACCTTCCAAGAGGTCCCAAACCCTATGCCTATAGTTTGCAAGTCTTCTATCATGGCAGGAATACAATTTTCTAACTTGTTTGACTACGAGTTCGGAATCCCCAAAAACTTGCAACAATTTGACATTTTTCTTTAAGGCTATAAGAAGACCATGGACTAATGCCTCGTATTTTGCTACATTATTGGTGCAACAAAACTACAACCTATGGGCAACAAGAAAGGTCTTACCCATTGGGTTGATGAGTTTGAACCTGACACCAACTCCTTTCTTTGATTTAGATCCATCAAACTGAAGTGTCCAAAACTTGGGAAGCTCTTTGACTTCAGGCCCAATTGGGCTCTTGTTTCCTTTTGGCTGGGTGGTTACCTTCATGACCTTCAGGGATAGTTTCAGCTCGATCATTTTACAATTGTAGTCTTTTCACGAAGTCACCTTGATCATTCGCATGTAGTGCCTTGCGCGCACCTCCTTTTCATCCTGGTAATCTGCCCAGAAGTCCTCGACATGATGCAAATGGGCGTACCCTGGTCCTAATGCTTTCCTTACATGCCCATATGGGTCCATCCGCGGGTGAGCAGTGTGTAAGTAGAAATGATACTTCACCAATTCCTTCTCAAAATTCCCAGCGCACTGGGAGGTTTGTAATTTGTACATCCCTTGGCCGAAAGCTAAGGGATAAGGGATCCCCACCAAGTGTCTGCTATCGAGGAGTAAATTCACATGTTGCAACTGTTGGGAGAGCTCTAATAGTATGATCCTGTCATTGGGGTACCGGGGCAGCTTATTCGACCTCTCTGTGAAACCTTAGGCACGAATATATGTGAACTTGGGGTATTGTATGAATAAGAAGGTGTATTGCTTCAAGAATTCCCGAGCAGTGTGAGAAACCCTTCTTTCAAAATTCTCTCCAAGCAATCTGATGATGTGGCCAATGAAGGCGTCGTTCACCCTGCAATACTCTTTCTTGAAGTTCCTTAATTGGAGCTAGGGATATATGTCATAGACCTTTAGCGCACGGCCTGGTTTCTCATCAGGTGCCACAAATAATTCACTTTATTTCCTCCACTCAGCCTGTGAGTACACCAGATAGGAGGTCATGTAGAAATTGGAGGTCTTCTTCACATTCATGAACTGCTCGTGGAAGCAGTCGCTTATTATTCCTGCCCTAATAGAACAGAGCTTTTGTGGTGACATCTTCATCCCCACGAAGGATCTATTCTATGAAATACACCATCCATTCTGAAAATATGTAGCATTTGGGAGGCCCATCACTCTACTCAACATGGTGACCAAGTCATGGTAGTCCTCGTGGAAGTCACTGTGGAAAAGTTCTTGAGGAACCTTTACAGCGCTGCCCCTTTTTTCCTTGAGCCAGTACTAATTTATTAGCTTCTTGCAGCCCGTCGAGTCCTCGTCCCATGTTTCTTTACACTCCGCTATGGTGGGCACCTCCATTTATTCAAAGGTGGGGATGTGAAAGGTCTTCGTAATCACCTCACCTGACATGTCAGCAAGGATGTTTCCATCTCTTTCTACAATAGTTTGTTTTTGTGGCTGATAGGCCTGCTAGCAGGCCATGACCAATTCAGGGGCTATGAGGGATGGAGGGAAACCTACAGATTTAGCAATTCCACTTTGCCTGATTAGTCTAGCATTGTCAATCTTATGGTGGATTCTGACCCTTTGCTTGAACTCTTCAATATCGACGTGGTTGATATTGGTATCTGTGATTTCTTTCCAGTTTGTGATAATCTTCGAATGCAAAGGCTCTCCCTAAAATTGGTACTTCATTTGGTCTTTATCCTCCTTTCCTCGAGGAGCCTTGCCTGCCCTTTTCCCTTTGTCATTTTTTGCAATTCCCCCCGAGGGTCCTGCACCTGATTCCATATATCCTGCAAGAAAGGGAATAATGAGCACAATCGATCACGAAAGCATGAACATTAGTTGAAATCCCATGGAGGAAATTCAATTAGACAATATATCATTCATAAAATCAAACTTTTACTTCTAGATGCCATTAGTCATTTACTAGAGGGATTTTGGACAAACTGGGCCAGGAGGGTCAGAATTCCCTAGCAAAAACGTTGTTTTGAAGGGTGAACAGGGTAGGGCAATCCATGTGATTGCTCCCGACTTCAGATTTTGATGGTTTGAAAGCCTTGTGCAGGTGAAGGCTGAATTTGAGCACATGGGTCAAGATTGGCTTTCAAATTGAAGGTCATTTGGATCACTTTTGGGGTGCCTGGAGATACAAGGCTGGAAAGTTGTCAGGGCTTCGTTGTTTGGAATGGCCAGAAAAGAACGGAGTTCCAGGGTCAGAATTTCGAGATTTGGGACCTGGGAGGCTAAAGGACGACCAATGTTTCCTTTTTACTTTGAGATGTTCAGGCCTAAATGGGCGGGAAGTTGTCTATTTTTTTTCATTTAGAGCGGCGATCGTGGCATGGGAATCTGGTGGGAGCGGCCTAGTGGACTGGACCCGGCATGGAGCTTGGCCACTAGGTTTTCTCCTAAGTTTCCTTCGGTGATTCAAAGGGCGGGTCCCGGAGGTCAGAAAGACAAACCTTCTTTTCCCTTTCGAGCAGGCTAAAACAAGGCGAAATCCCGGTGGGTGGAGCCTGACGAGGGAAAGGATGCCAAAGCTCTCTTTCTACTTAGTCCTCACGGAAACTAGAGGGTCGGAACCCGGGAGGTGGGAAGACGTCACCAAACGGCCATTTTGAAATGACGAAGACATGAGGGAACTCCGCGGATCGGGGACATGATGAAATAGTTAGTTTGTGCGTTTAATCTTGAACAACAAAAAGAAAAGCGGGCCCCATGGCGCGGGTGGATAGGGAAGAAACATCGTGGAGTCCTGAGGACAGAGTCTGGGGGAGTGGGTCCAGGGTCGCGGTCCTGCTGTTTGGTCAGATTGTTGTCCATTTGCTAAATTTTCTCGGTGACAAGCCAGCACGGGCCCGAAGGGCGTGAATTCCCTGCGCGAAGATCAACAACGGAGAGGTCCAATTCTGGATTGATCTTAGGAGATGTTTTGGAGGTTTTTCTAGACTTTGGGCATATGGGTTTTTTAGGTGTTGTCATGTTTTATCAAGTTGAAGCATTTTTTAGCCCATTTTGTTCACTATTTTAAGCACAAAATTATGAAAAAACTCACAGGAGGGAAGATGGAAAACCTACCTTGGAAGTTCAGTGAAAGAAGTTGTCAAATCCGCTAGTAATCGGCAACCGAAGGCAACGGGAAAGGCACTGGGCTCCTCAAAATATCTCTGACTTCCTCTGGCTAACCTGACATATGAAAATGACAGGTCGAGCCAGATATTTATACCCCAATTAGCATTTAATATGCTCATTTAATGCCCGTATGGACGACAGGAGGGTTGGTGGGTTTAAATCTCGGACGACGACGGGAGGCCTGGGGTCCAGGGGACGGAGCGTCGCGACCCTATGGCCGTTTCAAAGTTCACTTTGCAAATCATCGACGAAAGGGAACCTGGGGTCCGGAGGACGGAGTGCAGGCGCATGTTGGCCGTCGAAGATGGTGAAGTCACCACAGAGTTTCAGGGGCGAAAGTCCGGTGAGACGAGCCCAGGAGGAGGAAAAGCAGTCGATTTTCATCATGAGTTAAATGGGGTGGCAAAGAAGGGGCCGGGTCCTAGGGTTCGGGAAGGCGGAAGCCTTCCGCTGTTTAGAACGGCGAACACCTAGAGGAAACCCGGCGAGGCGGGCCTTCCAGGCCCCAAGGCCGCTGGTAGAAGCAAACTGCCAAGGAGACTTTGCAAGGAACCAAGACTTAGCAAAATTGGAGGTGATGAAACACGGTCAACTCAAGATGAGACTTTGGAGGTACATTGACCATTTAGGACACCAAAACGGGGCACACAAAATGAGGCAGTGACAAGACGCCATGACAAGACGAAAGAAAAGAGGGTCCCCGTTATGAATGAGGCATGTGTGTTGAGGGCACAACAATACTTATGAGGCTCGTTTTGGTCAAACGACTCAGGAGGTTCGTGTATGGGGTCTTTAGCTAGATATAGATATTGCCATTGTTGAGTTTGGAGCACTTGTCCCAATTGGTTGGGGTTGGCCGATTGGTCTAGCAAATCCAGGTACCTCTCATGACTATGATGAGTGATGGGTCCGTCGCAGGCCATTGAGACTCACTATTCCTGGGGGTGATCCCAATTCAGGTAGATCAAGTATTACAGGTCATTGTGGGGAGCGACAACATATCTAGGTCCTTACAAAGTAGTTGGATAGATCCCATCATGATGGGGCCCAGGGTGATTAGGATGAGCAAGATGAGCAGCCACCTCAGATGCAGGGTCGTAGGCAGGTTCTGGGTCCTCCTCCACCAGCTAGGGATGGAGACATACTGCTAGCTTAGATGACCGCTGCTAGAGATGCAAAGATAGCGAGATGACAGGCTGCAGAGGCTCAGATAGATATTTTGAGGGTTGAGCGAGATAGCGAGAGTGGTCGACAGTATGTTGTAGAGGCTTTTGTATAGTTGTTGACTACAGAGAGAGATACTCTCAGGGCAGAGCGTGATCATTATTTGTAGAGGTCTACCTACTATCAAACTTTATATGAGTCTGTTGTTCCCAGGGCCGCTCGGTGTCCACGTTTTGGAGAGCCTAGTTCTGTGGGTGGTGATGGTGCAGGTGATCAATTTATGAGACAACCAAATCGTTTTGGTGATCTATAGGGTTATGTCCTTCCTGTCAAGGTCTTACTTTTGTACTTGATCTTCATGTTGTTCATTGCTTACAAGAATTTTGTAGACATGCGAACTTTGTATGTATATATTCATTGGCCCAGTCGAGGCCTTGTATAGATATTATGATTTTGTATATCCTGTCACACTTATGATGATGTACTCCCCTTTTTTGATGATGATATATATGATATATGCCTTCTTCGATTCATTCTTGTTTTATGCTTATGTGATGATGATATATGATGATGTATGTTTATATATGGTGTTGATATGAATGAATTCCCCATACATGATGTTTTTATTGGTTTATTATGATGATGATGTGTATTAACGATATTGTGGATGTAGAATGGTACTAATGATATTGCTATGCAGATTTCACTTAGAAGAAATGTTGATGATTTAATAGAAAAATGATGATAATTAGAGGAAATATTGATGATGGATAGAAATGTGATGTTAATTAGAGGAAATATTTATGACAGATAGAAATGTGATGTTAATTAGTAGTTGATGAGTTTCTTTTGCTTTGCTTTTAGAGACTTTTTAGTTTTGAACAATCTATTTTGATATAGCAAATAAATACGATGCACCAGGGTATTAATGACCAAGGTGACTTTGTATATATTGCATGTAATTTGACTCTTTAAACAAGGAGTATTCTTTCTCATACTAGACATACGGAAACCCTGTTAGAGTGTATGGGTGAGAAGCTTTAAAAACATGTCAAACCAGTAACACAAGAGGTATTAAGAACCTAACATGTCACTATTACATGAAATATTCCAAAGACGACTTCCACACATAGAACAAGGAAAGTATTTTCCATGGTAGTATAACAAGACTATCCACAAACAAAAAATTGAAATGACACTCAATTTCCCCCATTCCTTCTTCTCTAAATCATTATGGACATCCTTGAGAGATCCTGGGAATGAATCAATAATGTAAATCACAAAAATAAGACAACAAAAAGATAAAACAATGTTGTTATATCACTTGCCATATCTGTTTGGGGTGGGTCTATTATCCAATGTTGATCCTGTCTATCATAGGAATGGATCTGTTAATACATATCTCAAGATGTTGTTGGGTCTTGTCAAAAAGATATGTATCTGAAACTTGGCTTTCTTTTAGTTTGATTTGCGATCAAATTCTTCTGTGATTGTCTGCTTTGAAGGTTCCAACTGTTGATGTTTGCTTTGTTTGTTTTGTTTGTTTTGTCAAAGGGTGAGTGTGATGATCTATTTATTATGGATGATGTATTTATTGTGAATTGTGATGAACATGATGGGTCTTTTTGATTTTTTGAGTTTTATGATGTTTTTGAATTTTTTTGTGTTTGACTATTTTTGGGATTTTTGGGATTTTGTATTTTTGACTATTTTTGGATTTTGTATTTTTGACTAAGTTGAAATAAAGCATGTTGGAAACCTAAGGGGACTGGCCTAGGGTCTTGGGGGATTTCAATCCTTGCCCATGTTGTACACGCAGAGGCCACGTTGTTTGACCATTTGACTCAAAGTGTAAACTAGTTTTGGGTAAACAACATTGATAATCTGGATTGCTATTCCACTTCTGTGTCTAGAGGATATGTTGCGTGAAATATACTTGAACTAGCTATGAGGTTCAAGCAAGTGTTGATATCTTAGATTGTTTGAGTGAAGGAATAACCCCATGATTTTGTTTTTTTTTTATGTTTTTCAAATGTTTTTGTTCTTTTGTTGTTTTCTAGACGTTTTTGTTCTTTTTTGCTATTTTTTGATATTTTTGATATTTTTGTTGTTTTCTAGATGTTTTTGTTCTTTTTTTTGTTTTCATGACCATGATAGGATTCTCAATGATCTAATCCATGATTAGTCTTAGAAATTTTTCCCCAATTGTAAACAAGATGAATTTCCTTAATTAGCGACAAGCCATGGTTGGATACACTGTTTTATTATGAAATGAATGGGTGGATGTTGTGGATAGTACCGATAGATAATGATATAAGTTTTATTCAAACATAGCACCTATTTTCCAGGTTTTCACTACGGTACCTGTTCTAAGAGTGCAACAGAAAGGTTTCACCTAGAGAACGTTTTATTTCTCTTTACTATTTTTCTTTCTTTTTGATTTTTTTGTATTTTTTTATCCTTTTTCTATTTTTTTGGATTTTTATGCTTTTTCCTGGGGTATTCTGAAATGATTCATGTGTAGAACTTCTTGAGGTGGTTGATGTTCAATGGTTCAACTAAAGGTTCTCCTTTAAGAGTAGCTAACTGATATGCCCAGAGCCATAGCTTGTTGTGAAGACAAACGGACCTAACCAGTTGGGTTCAAATTTTCCTTTTCCATCCTAATTTAGTTGTACCTTTTGATTCTCTTTGAGGAATAATTCACCAACTTGAAAGTTCTTGTCCTTGATCTTTTTGTCATAGTTCCGTTTGAGCCGATTTTGATAAACCTGCAGATGGTTTAACGCGCTCAAACATCTTTCATATAGGAGTTCTAATTCATTTAGACTAGATACCTTGTATTCTTCGTTGTTGACCATGCCTTTTAGTGAAACTCACAATGAATGGATTTCAACCTCAATCTAGGCAAGACAACCTTTGATCTATAGACCAAGGAAAATGGTGCAGTGCCAATAGGTGTGTGAAGGTTGGTTCAGTAGGCCCATAAGGTTTGTTTTAGTTGCAAATTCCAATCACGACTGACTTCACTAACAATATTTTTGAGTATTTTCAGTATGTTTTTGTTAGATGCCTCATCCTAACCATTTCCTTGGGGGTAATAGAGTGTGGAGAATCGATGGTGGATAGAAAATTGGGAACATAACTCTTGGACATCCTAATTTTTGAATGGGGTTTCATTGTCTATTATTATTGTTTGGGGAATTCCATACCTATAGATGAGATAATTCAAAATGAATTTTGATATCTATTTGTCGGTGATATAGGTCAATGGAATTTCCTCTATCCATTTAGTGAAGTACTATGTTGTTGTGATAATGAATTTGTTCCTGTTGGATGAAGCGGGTGATATCTTTCCTACCAGGTCTAATCCCCATTGCGAGAAAGGCCATGGTGTGGTTATAGGTCTCAATTCCTATGCTAGTGCATGACCCAAGTCAGTTTTTTGTTGACATTTTTGACAATTTCTAGAATACTGTATGCATTCATGTTCCATGGAGGGCCAATAGTATCCTGTTCTGAGGAGTTTTTGGACTAGGTTAAGTCCGCTAGAGTGGGATCCACAAATACCTTCATGAACCTCCTGTAAGGATGTTTGTGCTTCTTCTACATCAAGGCACCAAAGTAACATACCATCTAGACTATGATGGTATAGGGTATCTCCTAGGATGGTAAAATGGGAAGTTCTACGGGTAAAGGTTTTCTTTTGGGTGGTCGTTAAGTTAATGGGTATGGTACCATGTTGGATGTAAAAAAGGTTTCTTGGTACCATGGGGAGTTAGGACCAACAAAAACACATACCAATTCT
>VDFB02055123.1:0-41234 GCA_007258455.2 Sequoia sempervirens
TTTGATGAAAGAAAATGGGTTTCATATATTTTGAGCCAAGTTCATGTTTAATTTATGTGGTTGAATCTACTTTTTAAGATTATAAAAGAGGCCATAAGCACTGTTATAGGTTTAAATTCCTCTGGTGGGTTACCGATCTTGAACTCCATCAAGAATCAGATGGTTAAAAAATGCAATAGGTTTAAATTTTGAAATGAGAGCTATAACAATTGAAGATATCATTGAAGTGGATGTGAAGTTTTCCTTGATTGTCATTGGTTACAAGATTTACCACTCCAGTTAGGATAATTTTGTATCTGGTACAACTATTTATGTAGCATATCAGATAATGAAGGAGAATGTAAATTATGACTTGTGTGAGCTACTCAGGAGTTAGATGATGGAGAATCTTGGTAAGATCAAGAAACCAAGAAAATCCTGGAAGCATTTCTGTTAAGGAACAAAAATCAATGTTGTCACTGAAGAAGTGCATGTTGAAGGTACTACATCTGGTCCAATGAATGAAGAGGTAATTGAAGATACTATTGAGGACACTCAGATTCCTCCTGGTGTGCATGATACAAAAGTAGCTATGGAGATTGAAGCTCCTAAGGTTGTGTTAGTGGTGGAAAAGGAGATGTCAAGTGAAGAAGTTGAGGTCCCTAAAGGAAAACAAGAAATGATAGCTGAAGAATCAGTAGTTGAAGAAGAGAAGATTCAAGTAAAGGAAGTTCCATTGGAAGCAATAGACACCATAGAGCCAGTAAAGAAATTTCTAGTAGAGAAACAAAAAAAATTTGACGCTAAATTAGTTGAAGGTCCTATCAACCTATCCACTCTATCCCCAATTCAAAAAATGAAGGTTGCATCATTTTCCCAGGCGAAGGCTAGAGAAGAACTATTAAATTCTCACATTGAGGATAGTGAACTCTTAAATATTGCATCTAGAGTTCTGGAGAAAATCATGCCTACTCATTTCAAGGATCCATATGGCTCCTCCTCTAATAAACTAAAGAAGCTTATTAATTATGTAAGTAATCATTTCGAGTCCCTTGAGAAGTCAGCCATGGTTAAAGTTTAGAAGGAATTTGATGGTAAAAGATTCATTAGGTTGAAAGGAATGATAAGTAATGATAAATCTCTGTTAGCTACCTGTATGAAGAATATTCGAAGTGCTCTATCCGAAGGTGGAAAGTGTTAAATTTAAGATCAGATTGTATGCATAGAAATTAATTCAAATCAAACAAGATAACATAGCAGATACCCTGGGAAAACCCTCCTCTTGAGGGAGAAAAAACCCAGCAATAATACATCACTATATATTGAATTATCACTAGAATGATCTTCTTTACAAGAGGGCAAGATACAATCCCAATTACAAGCACCAAGAGATGATGCACACAACAATAAGAGAACATAGTTCACTGAAGAATAACTCAAGCTTTCAAATAATACATTATTGCCTTTATGAATTTGCACTTTAGACTTGAATCAAATATTATAAACTTTTCTTCTAACTTGATGTACATAATGAAAAGGCAAACTCATATTTATACATATTGAAAGGTCGCCACCTTATTTAATCAAGTCGGCTAATAATAAATATATGTCTCCTTTCAAATAGATGCATCCATTCAAATGTAAGTCGTGCCAAGAGAGAGAGAGGTCGGCCTTGACACAAAAGTCATGTCACTTCATTTAATAATTACCTTCTTTAACAAATCGAAGTGACTTTAGAAATTGTGCTCCTTGACTTATAATAAATTAAATAGCTTTAGAGCTATCATTTAATTTATTCATAATAATAGGATCATTGGAAGTTACTTATGACGTTGTTTGTATTATCATCAACACTCCCTCTCAGCTAGGGAGTAGACTTCCAGTTGCACAGGACATATCATCTCAACATGATGTCCATCTCATTCGCTACAACAAAATGTGAAAAGAAGAATATCACCTAAACGTGATATTAGATATCGCCTCAACATGATATCAACCATAATGGCTACAACCATACTATGGTGTGTACAAGTGTTCATCACTTGCATGATGTTGTCACCTCAACATGAGTTTCACAAGTACAAGATGTGTCATGGAGTCACACACATGACATCCACCATGACTCAGCTAAGAGGGTGGAAAAAAGGGGCTTTCACCTCAAATCTCGAAGAGAAATGCATTAACAAGGGCTTGCACCTCAAATTCCTCCATCTCAGAGGAAAATACATTAACAAGGGATTTCACCTCGAACTTCTCTCACAGAGAAGAACTCATTAAATAGGCTCACTGGTACTGAGTCTCTTTCTCAGTCAAGGTTGGATTCTCCACCATACCAAGCTTATCTCAAAAGTACATAAACTTTATCCTGGAGAGAGGTTTGGTGAGAATATTTGTCGTCTGCTCATTAGTGTTGATGTACCTCAAATATACAACCTTCTGCAATACCGTATCCCTAATGTAGTGGTACTTTATCTCAACATGCTTGGTTCTTTCATGGAACATAGGATTGATAGAAAGCTTCACACAACTCTGATTATCACAATGAATGATAGTAGGCTCCATTGATTGTCCAAACAATCCTGCAAGGAGCTTACAAAGCCATACTACTTCCCAAGTTTCCTTACAAGATGCAATATACTCTGCTTCTGTTGTACTCAATGCTACAGATGACTGCTTCTTGCTGCACCAGGAAATCATAGCGGAACCCAAACTGAAGCAACACCCAGAGGTACTCTTCTGATCAGTGACACACCCTACCCAATTAGAATCGGTATAACCATGCAACTCGAGATCCACACTTGTAGAATATCTCAAGATATGCTTTGCTACAACTAGAAGTATTTGCCTTGGTTTAGACATGAACTTGACAAAATGCAGTTACTGCAATCTGGTCTAGTATAAATACATCAATGATCTAGTCAACTGACTATACATAGTAGGATCCACTAGATCTGAACTAGCTACAACCTCCTTAAGCTTCTAAAAATTGGTTTCCATAAATCAACATAATGAACCAAAATCAACTAGATTACCATCTTCTTCAAGTTTAGTAGACTCCCTCTAAAATTTCAAGCACTTGCATAAACCTTCTAACCTCTTCGTCCAAGATTTCCTGCAACACTTGCCTCAGTGCACACCTTTGGTATAGTAGAGAGTTCAGGGTATACCTCCTCGACCTCATAGTAGATTACTCTATTCTGAATAGGTTTGTGGAGCTACCAATATCAAATCCAAATGACTGTCTTGTGCAATTCTGATCTTAGTAGTTGAAGAGGTCTTTCAAGGATTTAACACTTGGCCTTGCAACACTGCAACCTTCACTTCTTCTCAGTGAGTCACAAAACTCCCTCTTGATCCCTGCTTTAGAGATTGCAAAGAAGACTTCTAGAAGTTAACTCCCTCTAGCTACCAAATCAGTCTCATAGCGGCAAGTTGTTACTTCATGCTTGATCATTTCTTTGGTCAGCATGACTTCCTCACAAGATGCCTCAAGCTTTTCATCACTAAGTAATTTCTCATCACCTTCTTGCTCTTGGAAATGTCCTGAAAGAATTTTAGAGAGAGATTACTAATATTTTATAATTATCCAAAGAAAATATCAAGGCTCGAATCATACAAGGTTTACTATCTCAGGTTATAGCATAAATACATAATAATTTATGAGCAATATTAAAACATGAATAAATAAATCAACATAAAAGAGAAATATATCAAAAGATCAAAATGAAGGGATAAGGAAACTTATCTTTATTTAATTTTGATATAACTCTTTCTTCCATCTTTTTCTCCTCTTGAGAGTGCAAATCTCAGAACAACAAAATACAATCTACACAACACACATTATGTAGCTAGCATATTCAATATCGGACTAGACTTCTCAAGGCAACATTGCAGTCCAAGCACATAGAGAATGGTATCGATGTGACCATCCAATCATTGTGAATTTTCATTTCACTTTTCATCTGAGAGTCACACTCAAAGATCTTCACAATGAAATGTAAAGAATGATTGAAATCTTCAAGGGATATTATGCCGTTTATCACTTTTACCTATCACACATGATTCAAGTAAACAATGTTAGACCTGTAGACTAGATTTCAGAAGAATAAACAAAAGGAGTACTTATCTTGATGAAATCATAATTTCCTTTTAAGTGCTACACTTAAACAGGAATACAGTGAACAACTCGACATGATGCTCGACGAATCACCATCCTGAGTGCATTCCTCTGCTCTAGTCGACATCCAAGGAGATGCATTCTCCACAGATGTTTCAAGCAGAGATGCACCTCTAATCCTAAAGAAATGCACAAGATATCTCAATATATCTGCACATGAAATGGATCTAAAAAAATGATATGCTCTGCCCTTAGCAGTGGCATCGCCTCTGAGTTATTTCAATAAGGGTTGATATCATGAGATGCTTCAAGTCTCATATACAACTCCAATCATCAACCTTCTTGAACTGTAGAGACATCTTGAAAGGGGACCCACCACAAATATTGAAAAATATAAACCATGAAAGCTATAGTCATGATTTCATAATACAGAGTAGTCAGCTACTTCAATAATCAAAGTGATTGGAGTATTGAAGTTACTCTCGACTTCTATTTTTTGAAGATTTGACCACCATACACCACATACGAACTATGGCAGTATTGAGTGCCACAAACTTCATAGGACACACAGTGGCAACAAGCTCGATAGGGGAAGTAGAGTATATAGACTTGACATCACACAGTGACAAGAGTTTTGAGAGATAACAATCGTGTGAGTTGGCAGATTCTTCAATACACATTCTTCTTTATGACCCCATGATGAAGACTAGCATTTTATGCGCCCACGAAAAAACTAGAAATTGAAGAGAGTGTCATAAGAGGCTGCTCCGAAGCTGTTGGAAATAACTTGACTTTAAAGAGAGATCTTCCCAATATAGGACACAGATGCTCAGAGAGCCCCATCCAATACAATGATTTTAGAGGTTGCAGTAGCAATAAGAGACCTCTAAAGGAGTCCCAGTAAAGTCAATACCTAACAAAAGAGGGAAAATGCGTGACCATACTGCCTTCAACATGAATGAACTTTGAATCCCTTCCCAACTTTGTGTGTTGTAATGAAGCTCAAGAATGAGTTGTCAATAGATCTCTCGAGATGCTGGTGCTGCATAGTCGACACAAACTCGCGTATATTCAAGGGATGATGACTAACTCAGGGACACTCAATCAAGAGTTTTGGTTGAATTTTGAATGTCAGAATTTTAGTCCATGATCCAAATAAAGCAACTCAAAAGTCGCAATTGATCATAAAGCATAAAACTCTTACTCAACACTTCTATTGAATAGAGGGTGTGATGCTCAACAATTGGCAATTGCCCAGGTGTTGGAGCAAGTAAGGATGTTCTGGATGAGGCCGATAATATTATATTCACCAATGAAATTCTCCAGATAGCCTTCAATTTTCTTATACAATCTCAAGCCTGGAGATTGTCAATGGACCTTTACCAAGATTGGTTTCCTCAAATTTTTTGAGACAACTCAGATTGAATTGGAAGTTTGCAAATCTGATCAGATCCTTTGAAACTGGCTCTGATACCATGTTAAATTTAAGATCAGATTGTATGCATAAAAATTAATTCAAATCAGACAAGATAACACAACAAGTACCCTGGGAAAACCCTCCTCTTGAGGGAGAAAAAACCTAGCAACAATATATCACTATATATTGAATTATCACTAGAATGCTCTTCTTTACAAGAGGGCCAGATACAGGCCCAATTACAAGCACTAAGAGATGATGCACACATCAATAAGAGAACACAGTTCATTGAAGAATAACTTAGGCTTTCAAACAATACAAAGCTGCCAAGTTATGAATTCACACTTTAGACTTGAATCCAATATTATAAACTTTTCTTCTAACTTGATGTACATAATGACAAGGCGAACTCATATTTATACATATGGAAAGGTCGCCACCTTATTTAATCAAGTTGGATAATAATAAAGATATATGTCATTTTAAATAGACACATCCATTCAAATGTAAGTCACGCCAAGAGAGAGAGAGGTCATCCTTGACACAAAATTCGTGTCACTTCATTTAATAATTATCTTCTTTAACAAATCAAAGTGACTTTAGAAATCGTGTCGCTTGAATTATAATAAATTAAATAGCTTTAGAGCTATCATTTAATTTATTCATAATAATAGGATTGCTGGAAGTTACTTCTGACGCTATCTGTATTATCATCAATAGAAAGATCTATAATTTGTGTTTGGTTTTGTCTAAATTTACTCTAGACAATGAGAAGAAGGTTAAGGATCTTGAAAAATAGTTGTTATTTCTAAAATTTTCGATCCTTTAGCTGATGGTGTTGGAAAGTAAGAAGGTTAGGTGATATATCTAATTGATAAGATAAGGAGCTTGAAGCATGACAATGATAGAATTTTGGAAAGAGCATGTGATATTAGAGGCCTAATTGATCCAAAGATGGACACAATGTTGAGTGCATTAAAGGAAGCTAAAAATGATATGACGGTTAGTGATCAAGTGAACCTTGAATCAACAAAAATACAATCTTATCTATTTTGTGGTCACATGACAATTCTAGAGAGTCTCAAGAAGGGTTGGGACACAAGTTTGAGATTGTTGAAGAAAATTTTTGTAGACATTTTCTAGTTTGTGTAAGTTATAAAAGCATGTTTGTACAGTTTGAAGGTTTTTGGAATGCGGTTTCCCCATTTTTTCCATTGATGTGAAAAGGGGAGATTAGTACAGTTAAAAATGTATATTCATCTTAGGGGGAGTTGTATTTTTGAGCTGTGACTAAATATTTGTGAAGTTTTGAAGTTGGCAGTGTAATTCATGTTGGTAGTGATTCAATAATTAGTCATTTTTCACTAAGTGTTGCCATCAATGCCAAAGGGGGAGATTGTTGGCAAGAGAAACTGCAATTTCTTTTGGTGTTTTCATTGATGGAAACCCTAGTCAGTGATTAGATATGCACATCATCATTTGATCATACTAGCAATCAGATCAAAGACAGTCAAGGAAGAATAGAGCATCCTACACTTTTGTGTTAATTGATTCACATTAAGATTTTCTATTACTATTTTGAGTTGTGGATCTTAGGGAAGGTTGATCAATGTATGTTTTGTGTTATTTGTGAATCACTAGCACTTCATATCGATTTGTGTGCAAATTAGGAGATCTAGTTGATCAATTTTTTGTTCATCAGTGCTTGAAGGCCGACTCGATTGGCATAGCATGTTGTGGATATTTGAGGAGTAATTACTTAATTGTTTTTGCATTTGAGAATTTTGATTTGGGTCCTAGCTATGTTGTGGCCAACCGTTATGGATGCACATTCAATATTACTCATTTTTTGAGGCAATAGTTTGTAAATATTTTTGAGTTTTATTGAAGCTGACATGTTACGATTAAATCCTTAGTCGCATATATATATATATATATATATATATATATATATATATATATATATATATATATATATATATATGCTCTATAAATCTGCACATGAAACCATCTTAAACACTCATTAGGAGGGTTACTTTAAACATGCAAAACTACAAATACCTCTATGAAATAACATGTCTATGCTCAAGAAATGCCACAAATAATAGAAAAAAATATCAAGAAGACATTAAAAAAGCAAGAAAATCACCTATTCCATATTGGATTGGTGTCAAATGTGAAAATGACCCTTTCCCAATCCTTGCTCAAAAGCTAAAATGATGAGATGCAATGGAGATGAAGAGAAAAATTAGTTCTCAAACCAAGAGAGTGACTTTGCATAAGTTGTAGATGGATTTGATGAAGAATGAGGTTCTTATTTATATATTTTCTTGATGAGAGATTGGCCAAATGGGTGAATGTGGGACTAAATGTAATCCAATGAAATAAGGCCACTTGTCAAGTTGTGATAGGCTAAAGGGTGTGCAAGATTTGGGAAATGTGCCCATGAGAGGTAGTTTCAAATTAAAATTTGTGCAATAAATTATGAGAGGGGGACATGAAATGGGGGATTTATTGCAATGTTGGAGGGGACAAGTCAACTTGTCATCTTTTTCAAACTTGAGGGAATATTCCCCATAAATGCCATGTTGAAAAAAATAAGGGATTTAATAAATCAATAAATTGATTTATTTGTGCAAGTGGCATTATCTAGAGGATGTGATGGGTGATTAGGTTAGCTTAATGATGATTAGGATGTTTTTGACTTTTATGACTTAAATATTTGATTTATTTAATTCAGAAAAGGATGGAATGTGCATTATGATTTAATTAAATGAATGTTTGATTTATTTGATTAAAAGGTTGATGATAATGTTTATTTAATTTAAATTAATGACCTTGGGAGATGGAGATTAATTAGATTACTTGATTAATTGATGAATGGACCTAATGTGGAACCTAGTTTACTTGATGAATGAATTTGATTGAATGCATAATGTTAATTTTGCATGTCTACATTTTTTACCTCTTTGAAGCAATGTACTTGTTGCGTTGGTTCAAAGAATAAACTTGTCGTGATCGAAATTCAAAAATTTTCTAATTTTTTTCAGTTGCCCCAATAGAAATAAGTACACTAGTACATTACCCCCTCGAGAGATCGAGTGAAAAAGAATCGATTTGAGGATCAATCTCGGGATAAAGAGGTTCAAAATGGATGGTTATGGATGATGATGCAAATGAGATGATTTTAAGATGCTTAGAATAACAAATCTATATAATTATCTTAAACAACTTAAATGATGATTTGATGTATGAGATGGATGATGTGATATGCTGTGATTATGCAATGGATGATTTATGAGATGCTTAGACTAACAAATCTATATTATGATGATGATATGTAGAATACTGATGGTTTGTGGATGGAAGATGAATGCATGATGGTTGTATTGGTGATGATGATTAAATATTCATGTTGTGATGTTAGTGCAGAAAATGAAGAAATTAGATGATGACAAGAGGATCCAACAAGCCAACATTATGAGAGATGATGATGAGAAATGATGATGATAGATGGATGATTTGCTTATCAAGGATTGGGATTTTAAAAGGGTCACTTACCTTATGTTTGATAACATGCATAAGTATGATGCATCAAGGTATTAATGACCAGGATGGCATGGTACTTAGTGTGATGGACTTTGACTCAACAAATAGATAGGAGTATTCCTATTCACACTTGACACATGAAAACCTTGCTAGGATGCACTTTAGAAGTTTCAAACATCTCGGACCAAAAAATGGAAATGTATAACCAATCAATGCAATAGTCAACAAGCTATCCAAAAAATCCTCTATACATATCTAACAAAGCAAGTATTTGCCAAGGTTATTTTACAAGAACATCCAACAAGCATAGCAGACAAAAGGATGATGATCGTTGCCCCATTCCTATCTCTCTAAATCCATCGTTCGGATATCATTGAGAGGTCCTTGGAATGAGTGCAATAAGATAAGTCAAAAGAAAAAGAAAAGGCACACAAACAAGTTGATGTTCTTCAATACCACTAACCAAAAGGGAATGTGTTTTTAATTTATAAGAACTGAAACTTATTGCCAAAAGATAATGCCCATTGTAGGAAGGATACATCCTAGGACATGTTAGTGGATGGCGATATGTCATTATGTTTATCCAAAGTGTTACTTCTGATAAATAATACCCCTTGTAGGAAGGATTCATCCTAGGACATGATGTTATCAGATGATTGATATGGGACTGTTTGGATGATGGACTATTGATACAAAGAATTGACCAACTTGTTTACGTATTGACTTAAACCTGAGACTTGACGTTTTTGAGTTTTCACTTTTAACCTGCTAGACTTGTTTCTAATTGTTTCACCAAAGGTTGAGGATGACGATCAGTTTATTATGGATGGTGCTTATTGCGGGTGCAAGCAAGATGAGATAGATGGATTTTTTCAAATATTTGGATGTTTTTGGAATTTTATAATGTTTTGAGGCTATTTTTGGTATTTTTTTAGGTTTTACAAATGTTTTGATTTTTGATTTTTCAATTTTTTTGGGATTTTCATAGATTTTGACCAGGAATAAGAGCCTAAGGACCTTATCCTAGAGACCTCGGGGACTAATCCAATGGAATTACCCTTGCCCTCGTTATACCGTAGAGACCCGTGGTTGGTGACTGACTTGACAGAGCTACGGATGGCGATATACATATGATGGGGATGCTAGTTTATTATGATGGACTCCTATTGGACTGGCCTAAAATGTCACCGAGGATGATCAAAGATCCAATCGTTCCTATGTTCAAGTCTTGAGGAGATAGCGTATTAGTTATTTGAAACTCACATTTTGACTTTTTTGAATGTTTTGACTTTTGTTTTTGGATTTTATTGGTATTTTAGATGTTTTTTGGATTTTTCTAATTTTCTAATGTTTTTGGATTTTCTGATTTGAGGACTTTAAGAATATACCACGAATCCGATCACAGTAAGAACATGCCCTAGTGTGATGCAATGGGCTACTCTGATAAAGGTAGGGGACAAAGGTAATGGCCAGCCAGTAGTGGGCCGAGAGTAGTACTAGGAGGGATCATGGTACAAGAACATGACCAAGCTATGATGCAAATGCGAGTGGATGAACGATAGATGGAGATATGGATGCGATGGATGATGGAAACGTTATGGATGAATGATGTAGAACAAGCTGTACAAATCCTGGTGGATGGAAAGTGCTTTATTTATGCAAGGCACCTATTTTCTAGGTTTCATTGGGGAATTACTTGCCTAAAGTGCCACAAAGTGAAAGTTTCACTAGAGAGGGGATGATTTTTCTCTTTACTATTTTTTGATTTTTTTTTTTGATTTTTTTCTTTTTTGATTTTTTTTGTTGTCACCAAGATGCCTGTTTGCCAGGTTTTCACCGAAGTAACCATTTTTCAGGACTTTTTTCTGATTTTTCTGATTTTTGGTTTTATACCCTAAAAGAAGTATGCATAAAACTTTTTGAGATGGGAGCTATTCATGGGCTCCTACAAAGGTTCCCCTTCGGGTGTTGATAGCCGATATGCCCCTGATTTATAACTTGCTGTTATGAAAAATGGTCCTAACCAATTAGGTTCGAACTTGCCTTTGCTACTTGGGTTTGGGACATTCTTTTGATTTTATTTTAAGACCAGTTCTCCAACTTGGAAAGTCATGCTTCTGATTTCTTGTTGTAGCTCTGTTTGAGTCTATTATGATAGACTTGCAAGTGATTTAAAGCATCTACTCATTTCTCATCTAGTAAATCTAGCTCATTTAGTCTTGATACTTGTTATTCTTCATCTGTGATAAGGTTTTGCAGTGATATCCTGAGAGATGGGAGCTCAATCTCAATGGGGAGTATGGCTTCTAATCCATAGACCAAGGAGAAGGGGGTGGCACTAGTGGGTGTGTGGATGCTAGTTTAATAAGCCTAGAGGGTGGGATTAAGCTGCAAGTGCTAGTCATGACCTGCATCATTGACTATTTTCTTGAGGATTTTGAGGATGGTTTTGTTCATGGCTTCTGCTTGGCCATTGCCTTGGGGATAGTACGGGGTGGAGAAGCGATGCTAGATTTTGAATTTCTCACACAAGTCACGAACCTCCTAGTTCTTGAATGGTGTCCCATTATTTGAGATAATGGCTTGTGGGACACCATAACGACATATGAGATAGTTCAGGATGAATTTTGAGATCTATTTCCCAGTGATATACGTCATGGGTATGGCCACCAGCTACTTTGTGAAGTATTCAGTTGTAGTTATGATGAATTTGTGGCCATTAGATGAGGTGGGTGTGATTTTCCCAATGAGATTGAGTCCCCATTGTGAAAAGGGCCATGGTGTGATAATCGGGTGAAGCTCTTGAGCTGGAGCATGGATGAGGTTCCCATGTTGCTAACATTGTAAACACCTTTTAGCATGATCATGTGATTCTCTTTCCATTGTGGGCCAGTAATACCCCATCATCAGTAGTTTCTTGGCTATGGTCATTCCACTCGAGTGTGAACCACAGATATTGTTATGAACTTTAGTTAAAGTGATTAATGCCTCCTCAACATTTAGGCAGCGTAACAAGGTAACTTCTATGCTTCTATGGTATAAGGTATCACCTAGGATGACAAATCTAGATGCCTTTTTGACAAAAGTGCATTTTAGGTTTGATGGGAGGTCAGCGGGTATGACTCCTATGCGAAGATATGTGTAGATGTCATGGTACCAAGGATCACTAGGACCAATGTTTTCACATATGAATTTTGATTATGGTACCTTGTATGTGGGAACGAGAAGCTGCTCAATCAAGAATTCATATTTTGGAATGTTGTTGGGGATATTCAACAAGGATCCAATTGTTGCCATGGCATCTGCTGCTCTGTTGTTGGTTCTAGGAATCTGCTCAAATGTTATTTCTATAAAAGATTCTTTGAGAGTCTCCACCAATTTGTTGTATGGAGTGAGCTTGTCATCCTTGGTTTGATATTCATTATTGACTTGATTTATGATCAACTGAGAGTCTCCATACACTTTGAGAGCCATGATGTTCCATTGCACTGCTATTCTGAGACCTATAGTCAAAGCCTCGTATTCCATGATGTTGTTTGTGCAAGGAAATGCCAATTTGTGTGACCTTGGTATGCAATCCCCTTGTGGGGTGATGAAGAAGACACAGGCTCCTAATCCATGATGTGTGTATGAGCCATCAAAGTATAGTTTCCAGTGGTCAGCTATGTTGAGGTTAAAAATAGATTCATTTGGAAACTCTGAGATAAGAGGATTCTTAGAATAGATAGGTGTTTCTGCTAGTTGGTCTATGATAACCTGACCCTTGACTACTTTCCTCTTCACATACTCGATGTCATATTCTGATAATATCATTACCCATTTTTCCATTTTGCCAGTTAGCATTGCCTTTGATAGTAGATACTTGAGGGGGTCAATTTTGGCGATGAGCTTGATCTTGTGTGCCAACATGTAATGTCTGAATTTGTGTGATGTAAACACTACTGCGAGGCATGATTTATTGATGAATGAGTAGTTTAGCTCATGACCAACCATTGTCCTGCTAATATAGTAAATAGCCCTCTTCGTTATGTTTTCATCATGTTGAGCCAAAAGAGCCCCAAGGGCTGCTACTGTTGCAGACACATAATATCAGTGCTTTCTTTGGGATAGGTGGCATTAAGACTGGTGGTGTTAGTAGGTATTCCTTGAGCTTGTTGAATGCCTCTTCGCACTTGGCATCCAATTTGTACACTACTCCCTTGTCGAGTAGGTGAGAGTATGGGTTCTATTTATCCGCCAACTGTGCTATGAACCTTCTAATGGATTGGAGCCTGCCTTGGAGACCTCTCAGTTGTTTTAATGTCTTTGGTGCTTCCATTTTGAGGATTACTTTCACTTTTGTTGGATCCACCTCGATACCTCTCATTGATACTATATATCCTAGTATTTTACCTAATTGTATGCCGAAAACATGCTTCTTAGGGTTTAGTCTAACTTTGTATTCCTCCAGTCTGTCAAAGATAGCACTTAGGGTTGCTATATGATCTTTTCTTTTTCTTGACTTAGCTAGAATGTCGTTGACATAGTCTTCGACCATTTTATGAATCATGTCATGGAAGATTAATGTCATGGCCCTTTGATATGTTGCTCCTATGTTCTTTAGGCCAAATGGCATCATGTTCCAACCGTATGTCCCCCATGGACAAGTGAAAGCTATCGTGCTGATCCTCTTTTGCTATCATGATTTGATTCTATCCTAAAAAATCCATCCATTAGTGATAGATTCTCATGTCATGTTGTCATATCTACTATCATGTCTATGTTGGGAAGCAGGAAGTCATCTTTCAAACATGCTTTGTTCAAATCTCTGAAGTCTGTACAAATTCTAATGGCTCTATCACGCTTTGAAATAGGTACCAAGTTTGATACCCATTCTGGATAGTCTATTGGTCGTATGAATCCTACAGCTAATAGCTTTTTGAGCTCCATTTTGACAAACAAAGTGATTTGAGGAAGCATTTTTTGAAGGTTTTGTCTGATAGGTTTTGCTTCTAGATACACTACTAAGTGGTGGACCACAGTCTATGGATCAAGCCCTAGCATATCATCATAAATCCATGCAAAGTTTATTTGTCTTTCCCTTAGGAATGTTGCTAGGAGTTCTTGCTCTTCTGATAATAGTGATTCCACATAAAATGTGATATGCGGGGTCTCCTCTATTCCTAGGTTGACTAGATTGCATTTTTCAACCAAGACTGCTGACTTTTCCTGATGAATAACTCTTAAAGGAAGATTGAATCATTCATCCTCAGGCACCTTAGAGAGGTTTTCACCATTGGATACGTCCTTTCTTTTTACTTTTTTCTTGTCTGAGAGTGCTATAGTGTGGTTTTCACTCAAGGACTTATATATGATTCTTAGTTTTTCACTTTTGTGACTGAAGGATTCAATCATTTCCCCATAATAGGCATGTGTGTCCAACTCCATCATAAACCCTTCTTTGTGATCCCCATCTAGAATATTGTCCCGCAATCCCATGAATTATGAGAGCACCTCATAATTTTCAAATGTATTGAGAATCGGTGGTCCTCATTGGTCATAATCAATGAGTTGGGGATATACTAAATGGATCTCATGATTTTGATGATAGGATTCGAAAGATAAGGTACTAATCATGCAAAGGTCGGTATCTTCAAATAGCCTAAGTAAATTGGATATGGGGTCCACATCATCGCTACTAATATAGGCCTCAGTTATAAAGTTATGTATGTCTCTACCTATGGATGTTGATGAGTGTACTTCTGCTACTATTTGCTAAGAAGAAATATTAACTGTTCTAACCAGAGGACTTCGGCCACGTATGGTTATACTCAGAGGGGTACATCCAAGGCCAATATTTGTTATCGGTCGCATCTCTAGCATGATAGGTATTATGAGCCCATTGTCATTTTGTCCAAGTCTTTGGTTTCTATCGTAGCCCATTGCAAGCATCATTTGTAGACCCTCGCTTATGTTATCCATTGGTAAATCTGGTACTGGTCTTTCATCTTGATAGAGCATGCATGATGGATCTTCCTCAATAACCTCCTAACCAAGGTCTCCCCAGCTTGTGAATTTAGGATAGTCTTCAGGAGATGTTTGTGATGTGGAAGCGTGATTCTCTTGTGGACGACCCCATGATCTAGGAGATTGTGGTAACTCTCCTACCACAGAAGCATTGTTAGGGAGCCTATAGCTTCCACAACTATCATCCTAGATGATGAGCTTAATGTTGAAAATTGTGGGAATGGCGGGAGTGACAGGTGTCTTTGTCAAAGAAGTGGATGCGAGGGTGGCGGGATCGATGTATTGTGTGGATGGGCCCTCATCATTTTTTGGTACTTGGGGGATTTTGTAATATTTTTCTTTGAGATTCTTGTAGTATGAGAAAGGCTCAGGATCTCTGTGGATGGTAACCTCTTGTCCATTATGTGTGAATTTCACACATTGTGAAAAGTTGATGCTACAACTTTCATCGCATGGATCCATGCACGTCCTAGGAGGATATTATATGACAAGTCATAGTCCAAGACCTAAAAAGTGGTTTCCATGAGAGTTAGCCCTACTTGAATAGGGAGTTTGTTCATGCCTTGAGACACTCTTTCTTGATCATCATATTCTCTTATCATGATTCCCTTTCCTTTGTCGATGGAATCTTCTGATATTTTCAACTGCTTGATGAGGTTGAGAGAATAGATATTCAAACCTGTACCTCCATCCACTAGGACCCTTTTGATTTTTCTCTTATGTACAATGGCTTCCAAGTGAAGTGCACGGTTGTGAGATGGTTGGGCAGGAAATCTTGGTCAGAGAATGTAAGAAGATTAGGCGTAATGATATTTTTGACCATAGCTTGGAATTGTTCCGCATTGAGATATGTGGGGACGGTGGATGAGGATAATGCCTCTTCAAGAATTTTCCTATGTGCAGATGATATTTTTAGCAACTCCATGATGGATATTTGTGCTGGCATTCTCTTGAGTTGATCTAGGATATTGTAGCTATTATGGATAGGTCTAGATGCGGGGACTTTGTTTGGCTGGGATGAGCCTACGATAGTTACTTTTCTACCTCTTGTGGTGACTCCACAATCTTCGGCATGGGCACCCTTGATGGTGATGACCATGCAATCTTCATTTAGGGAGCCAACAACTATTTCATACACATGATTTACACAGCTTTTTCCATTATCATTCTTATTGCCTTTTTTACCATGATTCGACATCGGATTCATATATATCTTAAGATCCTAATTTGTCATAGGTTGTTCCACATTTATGATTTTCTTATTGATGAGATCTTGGATGATGTTTTTGAGTCTCATGCAACTGTTTGTGTTGTGGCCTTTTATTTTATGAAATTCACAAAGTTGATTCACATTATACCAAAGAGGTTTGACATCGGGTTCTTGGTAGTTCTCAAATGTAGGAGGCTTGATGAGTTTTTCATCAATCAACTTTTTCATTATGTCCTCAAGTGGTTCCACCAAAATAGTGTATTTTCATTTGGGATAGCTTTTGCATTGGAGTGGTCCTCTTTGGTCATTGAGATTATTGATGGTTGGATTGGTGTTTGGATGGTATGTCGTGTGTTGATTGTTTTGGTGTTGTGTTTGGATTTGCATTGTGGGTGTATTTTGGCGTGGACCGCTAATGACCACCTTGGCATCGATGACACCATCATTAGTAATGATCTTGTTCCTTGCCCATGTGTGAGGTTTATCATTGCAATTGGATGGTGGGCGGTTATTTTGTTGTTCATGATATGATGTTGATTCTGCAGGTTGGGTCACAAGGGATCTTTCGATGCTGAGTGCTTTGGAGATCAATTACTCATATGTGGTGATGCCCTGAACCTTGAGATGAAATTCCAAGTGGCCTTCAAGGTTGGCTATGATGGTGCAAACTTGTTGTTCTTTTGGCATGGTCCACTTGCTCCGATTGGCCTTGGATCGCCATCATTGTAGAAATGAGGTGAATGATTCACCCTTTCCTTGTTTTAGAGCTGAGAGTTCTTCGAGACTAACATCCATTATGATATTGCATGCATAATTTTTAATGAATGCATCCCTAAATTCTTGGAATGTTCTAATGCTTGAAGGTAAGTGAGAGAACCATTCTATAGTAGGGCCTACCAAGCTCCTAGGAAATAGCCACATCAGATAAGTATCATCATATGCAACCTCCATGTAATGAACCTAGAATTCCCTGATGTGATCTTCAGGGTTTCCCATCTCTCAATATTTGTCAAATTTAGGGATTTCAAATCCCTTGGGGAATGGTTTCATGTCTAGACTCCTATCAAATGTATAGGGACACAAGTTTCTTGGCGTTTTGGTTGTTCACCTTGATTGAAGGTCAACCACTTGTTGCGAGAGCAACCTGAGTTGTGTTGTCACATCATTTTGTGGATCAGGGGGTGGGATGAAAGTGTTTTGGGGTATTTGAATCATGGGTTGGGTGGGTTAGTTGGTTGGTGTGTTGTTTGATGGTATCTGTATGTTCTGTCGAGCGAGGTAGGCTTCTACCTGCTTTTGTATGAACAATGCTTGTTGTTGTGCTAAGATTTGTGCTTTTTGTTGCGCTTGTTGCTATTCTAACAACGCTTATTATTGTGCTTGCTATTGTTCCCACAATTCTTGTTGTTGGGCTGCCAATTTTGCTGCTTCTTGTTGCTCTTGATATTGCTTTAATGCTTGTTGATATGCGTGTAATTGCATTGCTTGTGCAAGAAGTTGTGCTTGTGCTTATGTGACTTGTGCTTGTGCTACTTTTTGTTGTAATAGAGCTTGTTCTTAAGTAGTCTTATGTGCTTGTAATGCTTGAGTGGCTTAAGCGGCTTGTTGTTGTTGTTGTTGCAATAAAGCTTGGGCTTGTTGCACTTGTAATGCGACTTGTGTTGCTTGGGCTATTTTGGCAGCTTGTGCAACTTGAGCGGCTTGTTGACCAGCTAGGTATATAGCTTTTTGTTTCTGCACTTGTTGGTATCCTCTTTGAAAAGCAGCTTGCAATGCTGTGTTACATTGACTTGATGTGGTGGAAGTTGTTGGTGGTGGGGGTGGTGGTGGATTCAAAATGGCATTTATGGTAGTGGTGAATGGTGAAGTTGTGTTGATTATTTGATTGGTGGATGGTGTTTTTGGTGTGGTGGTTTGATTGATGAGTGGCGTCGTTGATGTTATTGGCCCTTGAGAGACCATGCTTTATGATGTTATGGGGGTGTTTGATGTTGTTGCAATTGCTTGTGCGTTTATCACTTGTTGTTGTGATGTTAACAATAAGTTTTGAGTGTTTGGCATAATGTTTTGATTCATGGTTGGGATGTTGTTTTGATCGATACTTGGTAGAGAGGGAAGCCCTAAACCAAGGAGTGGTGTAGATGACAATGGCAATGGTGGGAGAGGTGGAAATGTAAGGGGTGCGAGTCCTTGTGAAAATGTTGTGGTGTTGAAAATGCCCCCTGGTCCAAATATGACTCCCTCTTCTTGTGGATTTGTGAGGAGAGGGGGTTTGAGGTGTTGCATGAAAAAATGATGACGATGGATCATGATGGAATGTGAGAGGAACATTTTTATGTAGTGATTTTTCGGGTATTTTTTGTTCCAAGGTGGTGTTTGCATCCAAGTTTTGATTATTAACAAGGGGGTGTGCTTGAAGAGAATTGGGAAATGTATTTCTCTTGTTAACATTGGGTTGGGTTGGAGCAAAAGATGTCATGATTTGTGGAATGTTTTGCGTGATGTTTTGGGATGGAGGTGTAGATGAGATGGGAATGGTGGATGAGATTGGAGGAAATGATGTCTCCACTATGGTACTCACATTGAAATCTGAAGGTAACATGGCCCTTTTTTTGCTAGTTCAAGCATGTATAACGAAGGGTTAAGTCTCATCATGATGTTGATGATTTTATGGTTCTTTGGATTTTGGAGCATTTCAGTTATTTCTTTGTGAGACATTCCAAAGGTAAGATCCTCTCCTTGGTTTTCCTCTTGCGGATTTTGCGATGATGTTGGAAGGTTAATTGTGATATTTCTAGACCCAATAGGATTCATTTCAGGAGTGGTTTGACTAAGATCACTTGAAGCGGGTGTTTCTTTGTTGGCTTCCATGCTCTTCTTGTATTGAGATCTAGTTTGAACCATAAAACAATGATCAATTTTTTAAGGATGGGAGATGAATCTCTTGATTCTTTGGATTGATCTTTATTTTATGCCTCCAAGTAGAAAATTTTTAGGATATCTTGAGGATCGAAAGGTGATATGATGATGATGCAAAATATGGGTGATGTGGATGTTATGATCTTTTGGTAAATCTTGAAGGAGATACTAGGTTTTTGGGACTTTCGGATATGTTGCAGATTTTGATTTGGGATTTATCCATGGTTGATTTTGATTTTGATTTTGATTTTGAAAAAATAGACCCTAATATTTTTGGATGATTATCTAGGGGATAGATTTGATCAAAGGATGATAATTTGAATATGTGTGGGAAGAAGGATGCATCTACCCACACCTATCCCAACAAGATGATAGTTTAACTAAGCATATGATGAAGGATTCATCTACATATGCTAAGCTAAACAAGGTGATTTTGACTAAGTATATGCAAAAAGATGCATCTACACATACCTAGCAAAAGGTGATTTTGATAATGTTTTTAAGGATTTAGTCTCAATGATTTTGATGATTTTTTATTTTGCCAAAAAGCCTAGTATTAAGGATGATTTCAAGATTTTCCAAAAGGTGATTGTGAGATGATTTTTGTTTTAATATTTTAAAGGATGGATGAAAAGGATTTTGATTTGAGTTGATCCTAAGATGAACCTAAAAAAGACACTTTGTTTGCATATACCTAGGTATTGAAGAACAAGCTTTTCTCTAAACAAGATGTTCAAACTCTCTGAAAAGATTTGGGTTTGACAGTAATAGAATGAATACAAACAGGGATTGTTTCTTGAAGCCTTCTTGTAAAAATTGAAAAGAAGTCTTTGTCTGACTTTGTATAACATAGAGAGACATTCTTGACGGGCTATCAGACTAAGGGCTTTCACCTTTGGTTTCTTGATCTTGATTTTGCGCGAAATCATTGGAGACACGTGTGGGGTCCAACTATTTTTAATCTTTGCTTAATGGATTGTTTTTACCAAAAACACACTCTTGATTAGCTTTCAAACTGAATGTCCAATGTCTCAACTTCGTCTCATTTCACAAGGTATATTATGTGAAACTTTTGATGAATTTAAGACAAGGTTTACCTATTGTTTGACTTTAGTGGGAAAATTGAGATGTAAATTCAAGTGCTTAGAAACCTCTAAGGATGTAATCCCAAGGGAAAGCAATAAGATGAGAATTTGGTCAATGGTATTTTCCTCCTAAAGGGTTTGAAATTTTGACGATCATGTTGAATGTTTGTTTGCAAATGTTTTCGAATAAAGCACTGTGTTTTCAAACCAAGAACAAGTACAAACCCTATGGATGTGTAAGACAATATTTGTTGAATCCCCACTTGGATAAATCTAGCTATGCTTATCTTTAGCAAATGGTTAGATGCTTGACCCCACTAGATCCTCTCCACGACACTCACTTATACGGGGCAGCCAAGCATCAACACCCATGAAAATCCCATGGCATGTTTTCCATTTCTACTAAAGACCATAAAAGTGTGGGACAACTTTAGAATGACCATTCTTGCACCAACAAATAGATTAAGGATTTTGGAAAATTCTAGCACATGGGTTTTAGTAAGGACTTTCCATTCGTGGAGATTGACCCATACGGAAAGAGTCCCCTTTCAGATCCATCTTGTCGAAATCAACCATGTGATATTGGCGTTTCTTCCAATATCCACATTTATATCCCAGCTGGAAATACTCTTGGCTTTAGAGTGTTACTGGTCGAGTCATTCCCTTGGGTGAGTACTTTTTCCCCAAGGCAGGCCCTCTAGGATAAACAAAAGCAAGCAAAGACAAAATCCATAACTTGATTAATCTTTGATGACTCAACGAAAGAGAATATACGTGATGATGCTCTACTCACACTCGCACAAGATGTTCAATTTTAAACCCAAATCAAAGTGTGTATGGGCAATTATTTACGCAACTTAATGTCGCCAAAAGCCTTTTGATTCTAAAGATTTCCGTGAGGCATGAGCAAAACGCATACGTCTTTTGATGATATTACTTTGTGTAAATAATTACAAAACAATAAAGGCACACATTCATTTTATCCTTCAAAGCAATGATTTGATTCATTTTAAAAATACCAATATCAAGTGTGAAGTTGCTTGTTCAATTTTTTCCCAAATTGAAATCTAGTAGGTGTCTGATTTTCAATTTTAACCTTTCGCAATGAAAAAAATTGAAGTTTTCTTTTTAAACCCAAAAAAAAATTAGTCTCCTAAAATGAAAAGATAAACAATTTCGTGAAAAGTGTTTAAAAAAAACACTAAACTGTTAAAAAACACTTTAATCTTCCCCAAAACGCCATCTTCATTCTCCTCCTTTTCTTTTTTTTTCACCTTTGGTTTCCTTGCCTTCCTCGCTTTCCTATTCCATATTGGATTGGTGTCAAATGTGCAAATGACCCTTTCCCAATCCTTGCTCAAAAGCTAAGATGATGAGATGCAATGGAGATGAAGAGAAAAATTAGTTCTCAAACCAAGAGAGTGACTTTGCATAAGTTGTAGATAGATTTGATGAAGAATGAGGTTCTTATTTATAGATTTTCTTAATGAGAGATTGGCCAAATGGGTGAATGTGGGACCAAATGTAAGCCAATGAAAGAAGACCACTTGTCAAGTTGTGATAGGTTGAAGGGTGTGCAAGATTTGGGAAATGTTCCCATGAGAGGGAGTTTCAAATTCAAATTTGTGTAATAAATTTTGAGAGGGGGACATGAAATGGGGAATTTATTACAATGTTGGAGGGGACAAGTCAACTTGTCATCTTTTTCAAACTTGAGGGAATATTCCCCATAAATTCCATGTTGAAATAAAATGAGGGATTTAATAAATGAATAAATTGATTTATTTGTGCAAGTGGCATTATCTAGAGGATGTGATGGGTGATTAGGTTAGGCTAATTAGGATTAGGTTAGCTTAATGATGATTAGGATGTTTTTGAATTTTATGACTTAAATATTTGATTTCTTTAATTCAGAAAAGGATGGAATATGCATTATGGTTTAATTAAATGAATGTCTGATTTATTTTATTAAAAGGTTGATGATAATGTTTATTTAATTTTAAATTAATGACCTTGGGAGATGGAGATTAATGATATTTCCTGATTAATTGATGAAGGTGAACTTGATTAATTGATGAATGGACCTAATGTGGAACCTAGTTTACTTGATGAATGAACCTGATTGAATGCATAATGTTAATTTTGCATGTCTACAATATATATATATATATATATATATATATGATTGATTACATCATTTTGATATATGAAAAAATTATGTCAATGTGTGTTGCGAATATCAGAAGGGTTATAGAGTGATTATGGATAGTTTCACTTGTGTATTAAGGAATTTGTAATGCGAGTTAGAGAAGAGTAGAGTAGAAGTGCATAATTAGTCAGAACGATAGAAAATCAATTGATGAGCCTAACTGGAACTGTAATCAAGCATTTTTAGATGCTACTTTCTCAGTGAAATATTTTGGATCTAATCCAAACTTCTGTAAAGCAGTGAGCCTTTCTATTTTTAGAAATGAGCTTTAGGCAGTGTGCTTGAATGCAAGTGCATTCCCATTTTGTAAACATCCTTTTGAGTATACTTAGATCATATTGTTGACTGTCTATCCACCATGGTTTTTCCTCTAATAGGGTTTCCACGTAAAAATCCTTGTGTTATGGTGTTGTGGTTATTTTCTGTATGTTCATGCATATATCTTTTGGTTGAATGTTATAAGTGCTTTGAAGATCAGATTAATAAAGTTACTTTTTTAGAACACTGATTCACCCCCTCTTAGTGTTTCTTGTTTTTGACATGGGGTTCCTTGGATTTCAAACATGACTACATGGGAAAATATAAACTCATCAACAAAGATTCAAATAAGGAAAAGAAACAACGATAATTTCCACACAAAATTTGCATGACCTTTTGAAAGTATCCACTTCAACCAATTTATCCAACGAAGCAAATTACACAACAAACTTTGATGAACTTAATCATGAACAACCACCCAATCCAAAAGCAATGAAATAGATTTATGGCCACAATTATGAGCTTATGAAACAACTTGGATATAGTGGAAAAGGATGTGGTGCTAATGAACAAGGTATCTACAACCCTATCAATCCTATAACACAAAAAACAACTCATGGTCTCAGTTAATTTCATTTGATAGAAATAACCAAGGCTCCAACCAACTTTAATTATAAAGCATCCTGAACTCATCAACACTGGTGGTATTCATCATTCTCCTTTGTAAACAATAAAAAAAACAACTAAACCTTCACTCAATTTCAATATCATCTCACAAAATACTAATGATTTGAATTTCTTAGATTTTACACCCTCAAAAGGATAAAAAAAAATCTTGCAATCTAAGCAATCTTGCATAAGTATGACATATTGTACTAAGCAAGAGGTATCTTTGCCACAACCCACAAACACACCTTCTCCCATTGATCAAGAGGGTATCTTGTTGAGACTCCTCCAAGATCACTTGATATCCCTTCCCCCACAAACTTGAAAGAAATTTTATTACAAAACATCATTTTGTGCCTATCACAGAGTTCATGGCATTCCACCAATGAATGCAAGGCTTTCAGTCAAAAAATCTAATATTTTATGGAGTTTTTTGTTCTCCCTTATGTGTGGGCACCTAATCCCTCTAATTGATACTGATTTTCACTCTACCTTGCATCTTTTCAATCATTTTGGCTCATCCTTGTTTTCCATTAAGTGGGGGCAAGGGGTTGGTTAGCCTTGTCCTCATATGTCACTTATCATTGCCTGCTTTGGCTAGTCATTAAACTTTCATGAAAATATTAGAGAAATTTTGGAATGTGGATGACATGCCTTAAGTTGGCTCGCATGTGATATACTACCTTTTCATGACGTAGCTTCTCGAAAACATATGACCTGGCATAGGGCTTTCCAAGTAAGCTCCCATGTCTTCTTCTTCTACTTTAAAGCAATTTCTCATAGTAATGGTGTTCACAACTACTTTAAAGTGGGGACATACATTGACACTCATCATTTTTCACTATGTGATTCTTCTTTCTTCTTGCGATGTGGCCTTTTCTTTGTGGTGTCATTGGGCTTGATTCCCTCCAAGAGCATGATACTTCTTTGACACATCCTGTCTTAGAAAAATTAGGAACAATATTCCCTAAGATGATACCTTGCACGAACAAAGAAAAATCCCTTTGAACATTCCTTGCATTTACAATTTCTATGAGTGTCAAGAATATGAATTTTTTCTTACCTCATTGAACTCAAAGATCATTTTTTGTGGCGGCTTATTAAAGTTATCAGGAGGTATAACTTTTGTATTGTTGAGTGGGAAGCCCACTTTAAGGCATGAATTTCCCCATAGACAACTACATGTTTGTGATCACATATTAGTTGTATGTGTCTCACATTTTGGGCCTTCTCAACTAGCGAACAAACAAGAGTTCGGTTACCTCAAAGTGAATATGCAGTTTTGGAAAAACAACCTAGATCTAATCCACAATGTGTTGGAAAAATGATTTCAAAGCTTGATCCACCCCTTTTTATTTTCACTTCCATCTTCTTTCATGATCATTTATCTTGTCTTGTTGCAAACCATTCACCTTGTGTGTATCTTTTTGTGCTTATGTTGGTTTGACTTGGGATCTTGGATCTTGGGGGCTTGCACAACCTCCTTTGATCTTTGTCATCCTTTTTTTCCCACATTGGTACAATTGGACCTCTCTTGAATTTCTAATTTAGTGTGAGTTTGAATCAAGGTCATCCTATCACTAAAGTGGGGGCTAAATGTATTGTAGAAAAAAGTATTTCTTGCTTGATATGGGAATAATTGATCCAGGAGGATACTTGTCATAAAAAATTGAAGTGTTCCAAATGTTCCAGAATTATGTACCATGTTAAAGAGCTCTAAAATTTGATTCCAACACAACTTGAACAAGAAAAAAAGGAGCTCATACACTCAAGTTATGGCTGGTCAAAGTTGGGGTCAAATCGAATATAAAGGCCAGTTAGAAAGACAAAAAATTCATCATCTCAATTTTTTTCAAAAGTGGCATCATGTAAAAGAGCTCGTCGCCATGATTTCAGTGACATTCGTCTTGTGTCAAACAAATTATGTATGTGAAAGTTATGACCAGTCAAAGTTGTGGTCAAACTTGGTCAAAATGGTGACATGGTACAACTGATGTGTCAAAGACTGACACATGGAAAAAGTAGATGACATAGCATAAAAATGGATTAAACCATAATTATTAAGGAAAAACACCATACGGTTTAAAAAATTAAAATAAGGAGGATTTAGTGGCATTTGATCTCTTAACCCATGCCTTAAAATCCTCTTGCCTTACCATTCTTCATGATAGAAGGAAAATTCCTCTGTATATATAAATCTTTAAATAAGATTTAATTCCCATAAGTATAATGTCAACCTTAGAATAATATTTACAATATATCCTTTATGAACTTTTAAAAGGAAACCCAAATGCCTTAAAATAAGGGTTTCCAAAATATTAAAAGTTTAAGGATTTAATCAAGATCTTTTTAAAAAGGGCATTTAAAGATTATTAAAAATATTTTTACCATTGCCTTGTAAATCTCAAAACTATAAGGGCCTACAATTAAAAGGGGTTATGATTTTTATGATTTTAAAGGTAGATTATTTTTATAAATAAGGAAGACTTTCAAAACTACATATGTAATTATGGGGGATTTTTGGAGATAGGGTAGTTTTTTCAAATCATATGGTTAGTAACCATATTGAGCAATTTTTTTATGTATAAAAAGGGGGGAATTTAGGACATGGGAACCACGTGATGAATTTTGTAAGAGAGTTTTCTTGTAGAGTTTGTTCAACTTTGTGCTTTGGGAGAAGTGTTATTCTACCACACTTGAAGGAGAGGAACCTTGTAACTCTTGTAAACCAAGTGACTCATCACTGTTCAGTTGATGCCTTGCAATCTTTATTGGAGCATAATCAAGGATTAGTCACTCTCTTGGAGAGGGAGTCAGAGATGTATCCATCTTGCCAAACTCTATTATCAAATCGAGTCTTGTCTTCTATATCTCCTTTTCTCTATTATTCTACTCATCACTTTGTTATTACTCTATTCATTTAAACATTTCAATTAGTTTTGAAATTTAGAATTTCAATTACGTTTTTAAAGACCTTCAATTTAATGATTGTAAAAAGTTATTATTCACATGCAACAGTCCTAGATCCTAATATCAGATCAAGTGGTATCAGAGCTTTGTTGTGACTAGTGTTTGTAGAGGTGAATGATAACATGATCTAGGAAATATCAAGGTGAAGGCACACTTGTAGAGTATAATCTTGATATCGGTAAATGACGAACTTTTTCGAGGATGGAAGGATCAAAAGTTGGAAAAATTTTAGAGCTTGATGAGAAGAGTTTTCAAAATCTTTTCTAAAAATGAAAGCAATGGTCTAGAAGTTCTTTTTCAGGTAAGGCAGGAAAAGTAGGAAAGAAAGAATCATGAAAAAGGAGATACTTCAATGTGAGAGAAGCGTGAAGATCAGAAGGACAAAGGGAAAATACTAGTAGTTGACAATGAGCCTCTAGAAATTCCTTCTTCTCCATATTCTCCTTCTTCTTCTACTGATTCTACTTCTGCTAATCCTTTCAAGGGTGCACATAAGCCAAAAATTAAATTGGATGAAAAATTTGATCTACCTAAGTATTGTGGGGAATTAAATGATGAGAAATTAGATGAATGGGTTCAACAAGTAGAAATGTAATGTAGAGTTCAAGGTCTCTTAGATTACGCATCCGGGATCTAGTTAGCTACCCTTCTGTTGGGAGAAACAACTCTCACCTGGTGGGAGAGTAGAACTCGAGCAGAAATTTCACAACATGGTAGAGTGAATTTAACTCAGGTAGAATTTGTTAATGCTATTAAGAATAAATTTTATCCCCTAGGCCATATGCAATGGTTAATGATGAATTGGAAAACTTTTAGGCAAGGGAAAAGTCAAACTATCCAAGAGTACACCCATGAATTCAAGAAAAGGGCTATTGCATTGAATGTTCCATTGTACACCTAGGATACCTTGCTTAAAGACATAGGTGGTCTTCACTCTTATCTAAGACATTCCATTTTGGTTTTGAATCCTAGTAATTTGGATGAAAGTGTCCATGCCACTGACCTACAGTCAAGGGGTAAGGGTACTTTCATTGATAAGTATGACAAGAAGCCATCTAAGCCTAAAGGTAAATCTAAAGATAAAGGGAAGGGGAAGAAGACAACTACCATTAAGAAGAAGGATGATAAGCTCTCATGCTCTCATTGTGATGGGAAAGGTCATGATGAAGATCACTTCTAGCAGTTGCATCCTAAATTGAAGTTGAAATGGGCTCCTCAACAGAAAGGTAAGAAGGAGTTTGCAAATGTTGTTATGGATCTTGGTTCAAAGTCTGAAGATGAAACCAAGATAACAACAATGGGATTGAAAGGTAAGGCTTCTATTGTTTTTGTCACTTCTACTTCTCAATTCTATGATGTCCTTGAAGATAAGAAAATAAATGAGCTTTTTCACATAAGGGTTGTTGCTAAGCACACTAAAATTCATACTCTCATAGATAGTGGATCTAAAATTAACTTAATCTTAGAAAATGTTGTAAGGAATTTGGGATTGAAAACTACACAACATCAAAAAAATTATCCATTAGGTTGGGTTTGTGAAAATAATGAATTACAAGTAACAAGGCAATGCACTTTAAGACTCACAATCACAAGTAAGTATGTTGATGAGGTACAAAAATTTATGTGGTTCCACTAGATGTCTATGGGATGTTGTTGGGTAGCCCATATTTGTATGATCAGAAGGTTTTTTTCTACAGGGAATTTAATCATTATCACTTTTTTTAAGATGGTATCAAGTATATTATACATTCTCACAGGATCAAGACTGATCTAGATCTTTTGCAAACATAAGGTAGTTAAAAAGGGTGATTAATGCAAGTAAACATTTGTATCTTACATCTATTAATTTAGGTGGTTCTTTACATGAACTTGAGGTAATCAAGGCTAATCAGTTGTTGGATACACCAAAAGTATAGCAAGAGGAAACAGTGAATGAAAGCATTGATAATCCAAGTCCACAAATTTTGGTTGGGAATTTGGAGATTCCCTTGGGTAAAAATGCTCCTCTTGTTAAATATAGACATGTTGATTAATTCTCTTTTGTATCTGCATTGTTATTCAACTTGATATTAGTTAGTGTTTATTGGTTAATGGTTGTAACAGTTGATGTAGATGCTTATGGAAGTGATAGAATGATGTATGTGTTCAACAATGTTATTGCAGTCTTGATTGTGGTGTTGAGCTAGGTATGCAAATGGATAGGTGATATAGGATAACTGGGGAGGCCATGCCCTCATTTAAATTTTGAATAAATGTAACTTTTGGAGGTGGATATGTGCAGGATCATCATGGAAAAGATAGGCCCTAAAGTGGCGAAAAATTCAAAAAAATCAGAGTTAGGCAACTTGACACAAAAATTTGAATAAGTTATCTATATTATTTCAAAAATATGTAAGAATAGAATCTGTAGCAAATTGAATGTAGTTTCTAAACTACTAGGTTTTAAAAAAAAAAAAATCTATTTGGTGAGAATTTGAAATTTCAATGTAGTAGTAATTAAATTTCAAGAAAAAAATAAGAAGTAGGTGTCTGTTTGACCATCCTAACCACAATAAAATGATAATATTTTTTATAATATTTTAGATATAAGTAGAGAAATTATGTTTTGATTTGATGCATATTTCTTTGTAATTTTTTTCTAAGTAAATAATTAATTCTGAATTTTTTATTACAACTTTTAAAAAATATAAAAACTCATATGTCTGACCACCTTAACTTGTTCAAAACTTCATGAAATTCATTTTTTTTTATCCTATAGTATGTGAAGCATAGAATGTGAAACATGTTTCAGATTAAAAAAATATGGTACTGTTTGAAAGCTATAGATTTTTTTCAATCAACCTATCAATTAGGACTTTAGTAGTAATTCAAATAGAAAATGAATAATAATAATTTATTAAATTCAAATTAAAGCATAATTTATATTGGTGGAAATTTGAGAATCTCCTTTAAAAACTCTTTTCGTTTCATCAATTTTAGGTAAAAAAAGTTCTCAGCCACATGGGCCATCATATTACTTACATATTGCCACTTTTTGGCCCCTCATGATCCTGCACATACCCATGTCCGAAAGCTCTTCAGTGGGTAGTACTGATCCAAGTGGATACTTGTCAAAAATTGAAGTGTTCCACATGCTCCAAAATTATTTACCATGTCAAAGAGCTCTAAAATTTGAGTCCAACGCAACTTCAATGGGCAAAAAATGAGCTCATATGCTCAAGTTACGCTCAGTCAAAGTTGGGATCAAACTAAGTACAAAGACTAGTCAGAAAGATTAAAAAAAATATCATCTCAAAATTTTTCAAAACTAACATCATGTTGAAGAGCTTTCCACCATGATTTTGATGACATTCATTTTGCATCAAATGGAGTCTGTATGCAAAAGTTATGACTAGTCAAAGTTGTGGTCAAACTTGGTCAAAATACTGACATGGCAAGTGGGTGACATGATACAACTGACCTATAAGAGATTGACATGTCGCAAGAGTAGATGACATGGCATAAATATGGATTAAACAATAATTATTAAAGGAAAAAAACTGTATGGTTTTAAAAATTAAAATAAGGAGGATTTAGTGGGATTTGATCCCTTAACCCATGCCTTAAAATCCTCTTGCCTTACCATTCTTCATGATAAAAGGAAAACCCCTCCGTATATATAAATCCTTAAATAAGATTTAATTCCCCTAAATATAATGTCAAGCTTAGAATAATATTTACAATATATCCTTTATGAACTTTTAAAAGGCAGCCTGAATGCCTTAAAATAAGGGTCTCCAAAATATTAAAAGTTTAAGGATTTAATCAAGATATTTTTAGAAATGGGAATTTAAAGATTGTTAAAATAATTTTTATGATTACCTTGTACATCTTGAAACTATAAGGGCCTACAATTAAAAGGGGTTAGGATTATTATGATTTTAAAGGTAGATTGTTTTTAAAAATAAGGAAGACTTTCAAAACTACATATGTAATTATGGGGGATTTTTGGAGATAGTGTATTTTTTTCATATAATATGGTTAGTAACCACATTGAGCAACTTTTTTATGTATAAAAAGGGGTGAATTAAGGACTTGGGAACCAAGTGGCGACTTAGAAGTGGTGAATTTTGTAAAAGAGTTTTCTTGTAGAGTTTGTTCAAATCTGTTCTTTGGGAGAAGTGTTATTCTACCACACTTGAAGGAGAAGAACCTTGTAAATCTTGTAAGCCAAGAGACTCAACACTGTTTTGTTGAAGCCTTGTAATCTTTATTGGAGCATAATACAGGATTAGTCACTTTGTTGGAGAGGGACCTGGAGACATAGCCATCTTGGCAAACTCTGTTATCAACTCGAGTCTTGTCTTATATTTCTCTTTTTCTTTGTTATTATGCTCATCACTTGGTTATTGCTTTATTCATTTAAAAAATTTAGTTAATTTTGAAATTTAACACTTCAATTATGTTTTTAAAGACCTTCAATTTAATTATTGTAAAAAGTTATTATTCACGTGCAACAGTCCTAGATCCTAACATCAAATCAATAATTTATGATAAAATGAACTTAATGAGGCCTTGGTTTAGTGTTGTGAGGTGATTTACACATCCAGACTATGTCTTGGACCCTTGCAAACTAAATAAAATGCATTTATTGATGTCCTATAAAGGTGTTGTAAAGTGTTGTAAAAGACTTTCACACTTTTCTAGACTTTCATTAAGCATTTGAATCTAGTAGAACTATTTCCCCCCTAATTTAATATTGTAAAATATATTGAATTATATTTCACATCAATCTAGGAGGCTTTTAAAATAAGCTTTAATCTAATCTAGTGTTGTAATGTGTTTTACACATTCACATTGGATGTTGTGCTTTTCTAGGCTAAGTGGACCCTATTTTAGTGTTGTAAAGTGTATTTATTTACACTTTCACATCAATAATAGGCCCCTATGAACCCATATTGTGCATCATGAGGCTTAATTTGATGAAATAACTGACATAGTCATCATATAAACCTAATTTTCTTACTTCCTGATATTCTAGCTAGCAAAAATGGTCCTTATGGGACCCATTCATCATTAGGGGTGAATTAGTTCCATGTAGGTGTGACCCATTTTCCCTTAATGGAAAATAAGTCCCATTTGAGCCATTTTCAAGGTTTAAGTGGGAAAAATTAGGTTTTAAGATTATTTTTTCTCCATGTCGGCCTTAGGGATCCAATTAATGGGAAAACAAGGTGAATTTCCTATAAATATAAGTCTCTAAACCATAATTCATAACACACAATCACTTTTCTTTCATCACTCATCATGTTCTCAAGTCAAGCAAGTTAGGGTTTTATCATCCTAAGTCACCAAGATAGCACTTTCAAACATTGAAGGGAAAATTCTTCATATTGTTGCAGAAATCCAAGATCTATCACCATGGAAAGGTATTAATCTCTTCATTCCATGTTCATGCTTCATATTACTTCTTCATTTTTTTAATTATCTAAAATGGGTTTGACTAAGGCAAATCCCCATGCCCTAACAAACAATATTTTCTCCTTCTCTCTTTGTGTGTTTACAAATTTAGGAATCTTGAAGACTTGAAAATCATTAAGAATTGAGTTTTAAAGTTGTTGAAGACATCTCCTTGTTGACCAAGTCAAAATATCCACTAAAAGTGACCTATAATGTGAGAAATTAGATTTTCGGAGGCAAACACCTATCAGGAACCAAAGTACAGACCAAGGGTTCCTATTTCCACTTTTGAATATTTATAAATTCAAAATTGGACTCATTCACCATTAATGGTGAATAAGTCCCACTGCTAGGCCTAAAAAGGGTCTTTTGCAGTTTTGGATATCAATTTGTTCAAAACGGGCTATTGAACACTTTCCTAGATTTGGGACTAATTCACCCAGAATTGCGAATGAGTCCCAATAGTCCAAAATTTCAACATCATCAGCATTGTAAAAGTCATTTCCAGTCTTCAACAAGTTCTCAGGTGCACACATTCAGTTTCATCAAATTTTTGTTATAGTTTACTTTCATTTCTAGGTGTTTTTTCATATCACAATGTGTTTTCAGACAAGTTACATTTCTTAGGTTTTGCATTAATAACTCATTTAATTTTTCAACTTATTGCATTTATATCATTACATTGACATACTTCATCCATATTTCATCTACTCTTGCATTAGTTTTGAGTGTGACAACTGCTAATTTTGGCCCTTCTTTTTCCTTTTAGGTGAAAAACCCTAGAAGTGCTAGAAAGCATTAGGGTGCAAAAATTCGTTGTTACACTAGTGTCAATGTTTTCATTTTCTTGCACCATGATATCTTCCAAAGGGGGGAGTTTCTAGGAGAACTACAAACCAAATGTTCTTGACATTCAAGGGTTGGTTCTTCTAAGATGACTTTGCCATACATAAGGGAGTTATCAATGGTTGAATTTTCTTTCTCAATAAGGGTTTCCCTAGGAAAAGGGGGAAAACTAATATTCTCATGACTTTCATCAATCAAAGTATCTTCTTGACAACAAGGAGAGATACTAGGAGAAGGAAAAGTATGATATTCATGATCATTTATGATTTTATTTATTTGTTCCCTAATATCTTGCAAAATAGGATAAGTAGGGGAAGGATCATAAAGAGGGTTGTTATAGACCTTAAAAATTCAATCATCTAACACCAATCTATTATCCTTTTTATTTACAATCTCATTCTCTTCCACTAAATTATCCTCACAAGCAAAGGGTGGATGGATATTAGGTAAAGTAATGTTGAGAAATGTTTCTATGATCTAATTATCTTGGGCTATAATATTTTCCCAAAGGGGATGACGAGAAGGACAAGAAAGATCTTCATGATTTTCAACGATTGTATCTTCTTTCACCAAGATACCTTCGTCACTAAAAGGAGGTGTATCAAGAGAAGAACAATTATGATCATCATGATTATCTACATTTGTATTCCCTTTTATCACATCATCCTCACAAATAGGGGAGATAGGAGGGTGTGTAAGTTTAAGGTAATCATTAAAATTTTCACTCTCTTTCACTAAGAGACTCTCATTAGGAAACACAATGAATGAATGAATAACATGCCTATTGATTAAATTTTTCTTTGCAAACTTGGAAAAGACCGAAACTGACATTTAAAAAAAATAATTTATCCAATATTAAAATGCAATGTAAATGCAATTTTTAGATTACTTTATGCAATGATCTGAAAATGAAATGTTGTGAATGCAAAAAAGGAATTAAGCAATGCATGAAATGAAGCACTTTAAGCTATATTTAGTAAAATGCATGAAACAGAAAGTCAACCCACTGAAACAGGTAACCAATGGTAGCAAATAGAAGAACAAAAAGAATATTTAGACCTTGGAAACTATAGAGGCTCTTCAAAGTCAGCAAGGACTAAGACACTAGTAAAGGAATCTTGCTCCTATTGAAGGAATTTGAGGGTTCCAAAAACTATAATAGAACGCAATCAACTTAGATAGGATTCTGAGGTAGAAACCCAAAGAGGGACTAAGATAGGCCAGTAAGGGCATTTTTGTCCTAGGGAAGGTATTTTATAGAAAAAAAACAAATTCTGAGTCGATAACAATGTTCCAAGGTTGCCTACCCAGGGACCTGATGTTTGGAAACAAGAAAAATGTGCAAATGAATGCAAGAAAAAGTGACTATTGGCAAGCAATTGGATGCAAAAGTGAGCACAAATTTTTTCAAGTTTCAATGTAATAATGATGTTCCTAAATGTAATTAGGATGATGAAAAATACACTTTTTAGTTTCTAAATGAAATGAAATGATAAAGAAAGCAAAAATGCAAACTATATGCACTTTCATTAATGCAAATATGAGAAACCTTGGATGCAATTATGCTATAGAAAAATGGACCCTTTCCTTGACATGGGATAATTCATGATAAATAGACTTAATGTGGTCTTGATTTAGGTGTTTTGAGGCATTTTATGCATCCACACTAAGTCTTGGACCCTTCAACACTAGATAAAATGTGTTTATTGACATCTTGTAAAGGTGTTGTAAAGTCTTGTAAAGGACTTTCATGCTTTTCTAGACTTAATAAACCTATTTTGTCCTAATTCAACATGTTTAATACATCATCACATAATTCTAGAAGGCTTTTAACCTAAATTTAATGTTAAACAAGTGTTGTAATGTGTCTTGCACATTCACCTTGATTCTTGTGCTTTCCTAGGCTATGTGGACCCTATTTTAGTGTTGTATAGAGTATTTAATTACAATTTCACATTGATTTATGTGTCCCAAGACCTATTTAATATTTACATCATCATTAATAGACCTATTTCAATCCATATTGTGCATCCTGAGGCTTTAATTGATCAAACCCCTGACAAAGTTGCAATTTAAACCTTATTTCCTAATTCCTTGGCTTCTTAAGTGTCATAATGGCCCATGTGGGACCCATTCGCCATGCTTGGAAAATGATTCCAACCCAGGTGGGACTCATTCACCATGTGTGGCAAATGAGTCCAATCTAGGCTCCATTTTGACTTTTGAGTTGGAACAAAGTGAAGTTTAAAGTTTATCTTCAGTATATGTCACCTTGTGACATAGTATAATTGGGTACTAAGGCACACTTGTCTATAAATAAGCTATTTTAACCTCATTTTGGATCTATCAATCCAATCATTATTAATCCTCTTATTATTCATTTATCCTCTATTCTTCCATTCAAGTCAAGTAATTGAGGGTTCATTCATTAGAAGTCTTCAATTGAGCATTCTAGGGCATTCAAGGGCTGATATCACAAGTATTGTTGCATACCAACAAGATTAATCACCATTGTAAGGTGAATTATTCCATTATTGCATGTTTTATTCATTTATCTCATCATTTTGGATTAATTTCCTAAAAGGGGTTTGACCAAGGCAAACCCCCATTCCTTAACAATCAATGTTTTTGTCTCCTTGTGTGGATTGTTTGTAAATTTAGGGTTATTTGGAGATTTGGAATAATTGAATATTGCATTAAAAAGTCATCTACCTCTTCTCTTCTTTAGTCAAGTCTATTCATCAAGTATAAATCATTTTTAGACCCAGATCTGACAATTTCATAAGTGAAGACTTGTAGGAGGCAGAAATATAGATCTAACTCCACTAAATCTTCCTCTTTTTTTCCAGATTTATGTAGGTGGACTAATTCACCATGCATGGTGAATGAGTGCAACCTGTAGGCCTAAAACTTGATTTCATTAGATCTTAACTCCTGACAATCGGAAACAAGTTTCAAGAAGATTGTGGCAAAAGCTAGATTGATTTGCCACAGGTGGTGAATGAATCCACTCTAGTTTTTGTGACATCCTCAATCATCATTTCCAGCATTCCAGATTCATCAAAGTTTGGCCAGGTGCAATCTGATTTCATTCATTTAGCTTGTATGCTTGCATATCATCATGTGTTTTACAACATCTTGCATTTGAGTAGTTTACATTCTTTATGTTGCATATTTCATTTAGTTTACAACTTTAGAATCACATTCACACATATCATATATCTTTCCCCCATCTCAATTTGAATGAAGAAAGCTTTTTTGGCCCACTTTTCTCCTTCTAGGTGAAAAACCCTAAGAGAGATAGAATGCAAGTTGGTGCCAAAAATTTATGTTACAAAATTTTACTAATGCAAAATGCAATGTGAAATGAAGTATTTTGGCACCCAAATCCTTCTAGCACCTTCTAGGGTTTTTCACCTAGAAGGAGAGGGAATGGTCCAAAATGCACAATGTTTCACTCAAGATTAATGCAAGAATGGATAGAAAATGGATGAAACATTCCTAGATATAATGTTTGAATGCAAGAAAATAGTAATATTGATTGACTAAATGAATAGAAACTAAAAGAAATCAACTTGTTTGAAAACACATTATGTATTGCAAAATGAATGGAAAAATGCAACAAAAATGAATCAAACTAAAGATGTGCACTTGGAATTTTGATGAAGATTGGAAATCTCTTTTGAAATGTTTTTGATGATGTTTTTAAAGCCTAGAGAGATTCATTCGCCATCCTAGGTGAATCAGTCCCAGTTCTAGTAAACTGAGCAAAAACCTATTTCTGTCAAAAGGGTGTCAAAAAATGCATAAAACACAAAACTAACCTAGAAATGGGACTCATTCACCACCCCTGGAAAATGAGTCCACTTTTGAATTTCTAGATATTCAAGAGTGGATTTTAGAGCTTCCGATCTGCACTTTGATGCCCTATAGGTGTCCACTTCTGAAACTGTCATATTTAGGCCTGAAAGTAACCTTTTGTTTATTCTTTGACTTGTTGAATGAAGAGAGGACTTTAACAAATTTGTAACTTCATCTATAATGATTTCCAAGCTTCCAAAGGACCTAAATCTTTCCATGATGATAGATCTTTAAATTCTACAACAAAACATGTAGAATCTGCCCTTGGATATCTTAAGAAGCTAAATAAATGACTTGCAATGTGAAAGCCCTAACTTGCTTGATGAGAAGATGAATTAATGATGATAGATGTAAGAATGAATTGTTAGTTGTGTGAATGAGATAAGAGATGTCAAATGATAAGAAAAACACTTATTTATAGACAATTGTGTCTTAATAACCATTCATACCTCAACACAGGCCAACATCAAGTGGTTTTTAATAAAAACACGAAAGGAAATTTAAAAATATTTTGAATTTGGAGCCAAGGGGGACTCATTCCCCACCTATGGTGAATGGGTCCTACCTAGGACTTGCAACTAGGTGTTGAAAATTAAGTTGTATTTAATGTTGGGTGTCAAGCTTAAATTCAAAAATACACTTAATTAAAGCATATGAGGGCATAAAGGGGTCAAATAAGTCATAAGAAAGGGATAAATAAGGGAAATATGCCTAGAAAAGTGTGAATATTTGTTACAAGACTTTACAAGACTTCAAAATAGGACTTTTTGATGTGTAAAAAGATGATTTTTAGGTGAATTGTAATGAATAGAGCCTAGAAGAATGTAGAAATGTTTGACAACACTTCACAACATGTTCACACTTGATGTCATTAAAAGCATTTTATTTAGTTTTCAAGGGTCTAGGACCTACTGTGGATGCATAAAACTCCTCACAACACTAGATTAAGGCCTCATTAAGTTGAATTAATCATGAATTAATTCCATGTCAAACAAAGGGTCTTTTTTTCTACTTCACATTTATCCCCCACTTTAGTGAGAGGATGAACTTGCTTCAAACTGACACTAAAGTAGACATTCAAGATAGATCCACATGTAGGTCAAGCCCTCAAGATACATAATCATGCAAAGGAAAGATGGAAAGAAAGATGAGGTGGAAAAGATGTACTCACTCTAGGGCCATGGAACTTTAGGTCGTCTGCGGGGTGAGAAGGCCACAACATACTCACTCTAGGGCCATGGCACTCTTGATCATCCATGGGGTGAGAAATCCCAAAAGGTGAGAAACATACGCTAGTTGGTATGCACTCACAAATAAAAAGATGGCTATGGGGAAAAGTCATACCACTAGATGGGATTCCCACTCAACCATACCAAAGTTATACTTCCAGATAACTTTATTAAAGCACCACAAAGGAAAATGATTTTGATACTTATAGATAGAGTTAATAAAAAATAATCTAAGAAATGTTTAAAAGGGTTTTTCTTAATTCATGCAATGTCTCATCTTAGGGAACATCATGCCCAATGTCTCCAAGAGAGAATAAGTGCAAATGATCTCATCCTTTTTCCAAGAGAGGAAAAGTGCAAGGTCTCATCCTGAACAACATTGTACCTAATGCTTCCAAGAGAGGGAATTGCAAGAAGAAAGAAAATCACACAATGAAATGCAAGTGGTGATGTATTCCCTCACTTTAAATTAGTTGTGAGCACCCGTACTGAGAGCAATTTATTTAAAGTAGAAGAGAAATAAGAAGACATGGGAGCTTATTCGGAAAGCCCTATGCTAACTCATATGTTTTTGAGAAGCTAAGACATTGAAAAGAGAAGTATGTCATATCAAACCAACTTAAGGCACATCGTTCACATCCCAAGCTTGCTCTTATGTATTCATGAAAGTTTAACTATGATTCAAATGAGGCCATGGCAAGTGACATACAAGGACAAGGCTACTTAAACCCTTGCCCCCACTTAGTGCAGGATAAGGATGAGCTGAAATGATTAATAAAATACATGCTAGAGAGAAAATCAATAGAAATTAGAGGAATGAGATGCCTCTATATAGGGAAGCATACCAAACTCCTAAAAATGTTATATTTTACAACTCAAAGCATTTCATTCATTAGTGGAGTGACCATGAACTCTAGATATTATATGCACAAAATGAAGTCTTGGAATAGCATTTCTTTCGAGTTCTAGGAGGGAGGGTGATCAAGTTATCATGGAGAAGTCTTGAAAAGATACCTTCTTGATCAAGAGGAGAAGGTACTTGTTTAGATGTCATACCTACATAAGACTTTGTGGTTTGCGAGATTTGGTCTTCTTCATTGTAGGAGGAGACAAAATCTAATGAGGTCAAATCATGAGCATTTTGTGAGATGATAGTTTGAATGTTTTGGAAAGGGTGATATTCAATTCCATTAATTGTGGAGGAGTTAGGGTTGTGGTGTTTGAGACTTAATGAATATGGGTAAAGGAGGAGAGATTTGTTAAGATGTCCTATGGGATACATATGTGGTCCATTGATCAAAGGGGATTGAATGAAAACTTATGCATTCATATCATCAAAAGTCTTGTTCGGATGTATTTGTAAGTGAGGGAAATCAAGAACCACTTGTTTTCCACAATCAAAAACCATGATATTCTCCCTAGGAGGAGATTTTTTAGGAGAACAACAAGCCACATGTGTTTGACAAGTAGGTATTTGTTCTCTCATAATAACTCCATTTCCAATAGGGGAATTTTCAATAAAGATATTATGAGGATGGGAATGATGATTATTATAGGATGTTATTTTCATGAAGGGCTCATTCTCTTGTTCCATATTGTCTAGCCTACAAGGAGAGCTTGTAATAGGTTCTCCAAGTTTGAGGTTTGGAAAGTAGCTTCATCACAAGTGGAGGAGGCATTAAGAGAAATACCACTATGGTTTGCAAATAGATCTTCCCATAGGATAAGGACATTAGGTAAGGGAGAATCAAGTATTTCATGATTCTTAATAGGGGCATCTTCTAACACCAACCTATCCTCGTTACTTCGAGGAGGGGTATTAGGAGATGAACAAGTGTGATTGTCATAAGCATGGAGTTTAAGTAAGGTAATGTTAAGGAATGTGTCTATGATCTCATTCTCTTGTTGTGTAAGGTCATCCAAAGGGGAATAAGGAGATGGAAAATCAAAACCATCAATTCTTGTAACTCCCTTCATCAAGATACCTTCATCACTAATAGGAGAGGTATCAAAAGAAGAACAAGTATGTGTGTTATGATTGTCAACATTACCATTCTCACCAATGGGTAATGTAAGATTAAGAATTGTATTAATGGATTGTATTGTAAAGTCCCTATTATGGTAATCAAAAATAGACTCATAAAATGGGATAGTATGCTTATAAAATTCATATTTAATTAAATCAAGATCATATCTTTTGAAAGAAAAAATTCTAAATTGAAAGAAAGAAAGTACAATGCAATACAATTTTTAGTTTTTAAGTGTTTGTGTACGCAATGCAACTATTTAAAAATGGTATGTTGTGATGGAAAAAGTGAAATTATACAATGGATGAAATGAGCTAATTGAAGCAAGTATTAAAATAATGCATGCTACTGAAATGCAACTAACTGATATATGAAAGTTAAGGCACCAAACAAAATCCTAAAAACAAATTTCTGAGTTCTATAAAATGTTGTTTTAGGGGTCAGAAGGGACTGATTCGCCCAAGGTGGAGAATGAGTTCCGGTATGGACTTTTTGCAAATTTTTTAGAAATTTGTGATTAATTTTTATGAATTTTGAGTGCTAAGATGAAGACCGAAGTAAAAAAAATGCAGAATTTCAGAAAATATAAATGAATTTAGATGCCCAAAATGCAACCAAAATGTACTTTTTATGAATGCAAACTTTGAAACCTAGCATGTAAATTAACTAATGCAAACCCTAATGCAAAGTCAAAGAAAAACTAGATCTATGATGGACTCCAAAATCAGATAAGAAACCGTTAAAAGTGGGTTCACCAAAACAAAAAAAATGATTTTGGCACCCAAATGTTGGAATATGTGTCTCAATCCCACACACTAAAACCTCTATTGGAGCCAAGTCAATGTGACATGTTGTGTTCAGTGTGACCTCTTACTGCGTGGAGATCTCTGGCCGATAGGCCAATCATATCAGGTGTCAGGGAGACTCATAGCGACCGGGGGCTTCGAGGTGACTTGAACACTGGGGAAGAAGTCCCAGCGACAATGGAAGGTCTCGCCAATGGGGATACACTTGGGGTCTTCACGGTGACTCAAAGACTTCAGTATGAAGTCTTGGCAACTGATGGAGAGTCTCACCGATGATGAGGGGTTTTCGGTATAACTCTTGGCGAACGGTGGTGTCGGGGTAACTTGGAGATTTTGGTAAGAAATCTCAGTGAGAGTGGTAAGTCTTGCTAACCATTTAGTGCTCGATATAACATAAAGATCTCAATGAAACCTCTTGGAGATAGTTGAATGTCTTAGCGCTAGATGGGTGCTAATCGAAATTCCAATGTTTCAATATGAATTAGGACCTCGGTATGAAGTCCTGGAAAAAGCGATGAGTCTCGCCGAATGGTGGATGCACTTGGATTAACTTGAAGGCTCGGCATGAGGTCTTGGTGAGAGCGGTATGTCCTGCCGACAAAATGACTAATCGGTGTGACTTAGGATATCAATATGTGGTC
>VDFB02055124.1:0-12356 GCA_007258455.2 Sequoia sempervirens
TAAAGAATAATATAAAATGAATAAAGAATATATATAAAGACTAATATAAGGAAAGAATAATAATTGAATAAGTAATAATATATGAATAAACATATATATGAATAAACATATATATGAATAATGAATAATGAATACTAATTGATATAAGGAATAATTATATATATATTTTTATAAATTGAAGCCGATTAGAAATGATGACATATACATAATATATATATATATATATATATATATATATTTATTTATTTACGATTATGCAATAATGATGCTTGCAACAATTATTGAGCCTTATAAGTAATTATGTTTTTAATATAAGAATGAATAGATTAATATTTATTTATGTATGTTTTTATCGTATAAAGGTAAGGATGAAGGAAGACGATTAAGGAATAAGGAGACACAGTAGTTTAGGTGATGTATTCACTTAGCAATAATAGTTAGCATTTTCTAAATATAAGAACTAGATATTGTTAATTTGATTATTGATATAATGACTTCCTTTAATCTTAGCATAATGAGAATTATCATAGGAAATGATGAACTTAAAGAACCATTGGTAAATGAAAATATATTTGATTATAGGCATGAAATAAATCTTGGATGAAGGCAAATATATCTGATTGTTTAAAGATTGTCTACTATGTGCTTGTAAACCTATTAGGATGGATGGAACATGGGTGAAGTGGATTGCCTAAAAACCCCACTTTCGGCCCCTTAGGCCCTAGACAAGGGATTGGGCTTTGCAGCCCCTTAGGCCCTTAACAAGGGATTGGGCTTTGCAGCCCCTTAGGCCCTTGACTAGGGATTGGGTTATAGAAAGATGGGGGTTCCACCTAGGTCTCTGCCCCTTAGGCCCGAGATATGGGAGTGGGCAAGAGAAGGTGGTAGGCCTTAGGCCACTTGGACTCTATGGTTCCTCTCCCCTAATAGGACGAGTGTCTTCTGAGGTGTTGCCATGAGTGGAGTATGCAGGTACTAAGCCCCTAGGAAAGAAGGATTGTGATGGACAACCTCTTGAGTTTACATGAGGGCTTCAGGGCGGATCCACCTATGGCACTCCTCTTATGTCTTCATTAATTGATTTATGTTTATGAATATATTGTGGATATCTAGATATTATTGCTAACATATATGTGTATGTGGAAATGTTTTTAAATTGGTGAATGCAGATTTCAATCTAGGATTATTTCATTAGAGAAACACATTCCCTTTGGAAAGAAGAAACCCTAAACCTAATCAACAATCGAATTCTAGGGCAAACAAGCAAATACAAGAGCAAGGCTAGGTAAGGGACATTACATTCGGGCTGGGTCTTTGATGGGTTAAGCACTAGTTGGGTCTGGGTTCGACCAGGGTCCTTGCATTTGAGCCTTGGTTCGCCGGTGAAGAACCCGGGCGAACCCGAGCAGAACCCAGGCAAACCCAAAGCGAACCCAAGGAGAACCAACGCGTCTGGGCGGCAAAAAAGCATTTTTTTCTATATTTTTTTTAATATTTCCTTCACTTTGACTTTGACCCACGCCCATGGGAACCCTAAAAGTGACCTCTAAAACAAATTAAACACCTAAACTACCTCATTTTCATTCATTTGTTTTGCAAACAAGCATTTTCATTCCAAGAGGCTGAGTTCTTATTTTAACTTGTTGGATTGACAAAAGGAGTTGAATATTGATTGTTGAAGCTTCTACAAACGATTGCATTGCCATTCCTACAGATTTGCAAGTGTTCATTGGCTGCCACAAAGATTGTTGAAGATTATTTTTGCAAAGAGGTAAGTTTTTCTAATTTTTTTCTCATTTTTTCATTATTTTTTTTGCTTTACAAACAAAAACTTTGTTTTGCTTCTTTTTTTTTTCTGTTCTTCTATGAATGTATACATTGTGCAAGATTCAAAAGAGCTAGGTTTTAATTTTAAAAAAAATATTATATTTTGTTTTCATTCAAATTTTGAATGTGTTGTTTGCAAAACAAATTGCCATAGGAATCACAATGTCAATGGGTTCTACCTCCGGCTCCGTAGCTAAACCAAACCCAAAGTTCAAAACAAATGCAAATTCTCCTCTATGGAAGTATGTTGAAATGATAAGACAGATTCCAGGTGGTGGTGGTTATGTTTGGAAATGCAATGGGTGTGAAGTTACATATTCTAGTTCATACCATAGGGTGAAAGCACATTTGTGTGGCATAAGTGGAAAAGGCATCTCACCTTGCCCTGGAAAGAAAGATGCCCCTATTCCACCTGAGACAGTTGCAAAATACATTATGGAGCAAGAAGCAGCAGATCAACGGGAAGCCCAAAAAGGAAATCACCCTTTGTTAAAAAAAAAATCAAAGGGAATGCAGCCCCCATCTAATCCCAATCCCAATATTGTGGTAGAAGACCACCCATTTATGGCCATTCCGAATCTTCAAGCTCAAAGTGCACAACCTTTTGCAAACAAGAGAGCAAAGGGACCTTTGGAAGTTGCATTTCAAAATGGAGTAGAGCCCTTGCCGACCAATGTGTAGCAAGATGCATATATGCCAATGGATTATCTTTTAATGTTGTTCGTTCTCCATATTGGACATGTTGGTTGAATATTTTGTAAACTTAGGAGGTTTAGCAAAATGGTGATTTCAACACAGTGTGTGAGTTAAACTCTCCTATTTAAGGGAAGGCTCCCCCTATCTAAATAACTAAAAACAAATACGGGTGGAACGATAATCTCTCCTCTTGTTTCAGGAAAGACTAAACTCTTTTCTCTTTACAGAAAAAACAGGATTAACTTCTAAATAAAACTCTTACAGCAGTTTGTAATAAAATCAGTAGAAAGGAAATGAAGTTTCCTGAAAGTTCAAAGACTTCCGTCACTTCCTTCGGGACGGGAAAACAACCTCAAGCGCAAAGTCTTGAAAATCAGCAATCCTATCTACCCTTTTGTAAGATAATTCTAATGATAATATACAGCATAGGACAGCACAAAGTTTGCAAATATGATGTATCTATTTAACTACTATGAATGAGAATCGTTACGAGCACAAAGACTTGCAATTCTTCTTAACTTCTAAATTATGAATTCAATCTTTAACATTTGCAGCACAAAGTCTGAAAATATTTCAATTGAAGCTCTCTCCAGCAATCTTCCACAATTTTCAAATAATCACAAAGTAATGCTCCAAAATGACAAAAGAACACAATGGATGCAAAGTAGGATTTCAACACAAAGTCTGAAATCTGTAACTCTTTGATATTATTTGAAAAAGATAAACTTATAACTATAAAGCTCAAAGTCTTTATGAGTACAAAATTCTGCAGAGTTTTCTTGCTTGCCAAAAAGATACAAAATTACAAAGGACCCTCTCAAGTATTTATAGGAGAGAGGTCATGAGAAAAAGGTGGGAGGATCCTAACTAACTTGAGAAATTCTCTCAACCACCAACTACTTGCAATTGACTTATTCCAAATTACAATCCTAATTTATCTTGACTTGTAATTTGATTACATGTAATTACAATCTTCAATAATGCGAGTAGCATGGCCACTTGCCATTACAATTTCTGACTTTACATGTAATTTGTCAAAACAAAATTACAAATGCATAATTGAAATTATTCTAAGTGTCCAAGACATGACTCAAACCATCATCCTTGAGTGGGTTTTCATGTTGCTGTTTGGAAAATATTCTTCCATCTCTGTCTTGAAAGCATTCTATGCTCAATCATGTCACTTATTCAACTCCTTGTGTAGCTTCGTCATGTTGTTGCTCTTTCTTTGTATCATTCTCCAGCCTTGGAATTTGTTTGAAAAATAAGGCCCATGCCTTATATTATTGATTTGGTAGGTCATGTGCGCAAGCAGGACTAACGAGAATGAGACAAAGGGGCTGCAAAAGTGAGGTCGAAGCTCAATTTCGGGTTTTGGAAAGAGCATTACATGTGTGGAAAAAACAAGAACATTGACTTGCAATTGTGGAGAATGAACATGTAATTTCATGTGTGTATGGGAAAATACAAGTTTTGCACTTGTGATTGGATCTCAAAGACTCGTTTTCAAGTGTTTTTGAGTGCATTTTGAACCAATTTCGGGTTTTGGAAGGCTGACAACGAGTGCAAAGTGTAATCGGGATTTTTGGGACATATTGCAAGTTAAAAAGTGCAAGGTAGGAAAAATGAGAGGTCATTGCAAGTTTTCATTTTAACTTGTAACTTTGGTCAAAATCTCCTAATTGTAATCAAATTATAAAAACCCGATTTTCAGCCAAGGGCATCATTTTTGCAGAAAATGATAATGATGATAAAGAAAAATGGTAATGGCAAATGAATATGAAATGAAGGCAAGTGAATGAAACGCGAATGGGAAGGCGAATGAAAGAGAGAGAAAAACGTTTTTATGAATGACGGGCGAATGAATAATGATGGTGTATAAAAGAGAAATGAATGAAGGGCGTATGAAGTGGAAAAACGTGTTTTCAGCCATACATTTTTATAATATGCAATCTCAATCTCCATAGAAAGGCAACCCAAGAACAAAAGATTTAAAGCAACAAAAACAGAAAAATAAAAAGAAACAAAGAACATAAGAGTTTACAAACCAAAATAAAGAAAAATAAATAAATAAATAAAACCCTAGGCGCCTTGAACAAACTCAAATCTGCAAAAATGTGGCAATGGTAGAGCAAAAATGGGGGATTTAATAAAGTTGCAGACCTTGCCAAGTGTTCTTCATGCCAAAATCTCTTCAATCGGGGTACATATGAGCAAGAGCAAGCTACAAAATTCACAAAAACACTTGCAAAACTCATTTCGGGTTTTTTGATGCTCATTGCAAGTGAAAAATAACTTTATAAAACTTCATTGCAAGCATTTCGGGTTTTTTGATGCTCATTGCAAGTGAAAAATAACTTTAAAAATGCCCTTTACTTGCAAATCGGGTTTTTAGATACACTTTGCAAGTGATTTAAGTGAAATCGGAACTTTTTCAAGTCATTGCAAGTTAGTTTAACTCAAATCGGGCTTTTCAAGGCACTTTACAAGTTAATTTTCATGAAATCGGAACTTTTTAGAGTCATTACAAGTGACTTTACTCAAGTAGGAACTTTTAAAAGTCATTACAAGCAAAAATAAAGGAAATCGGAACTTTTTTAAGTCATTGCAAGTGAAAATAAAAGAAATCGGACCTTTTTGGAGTGATTACAAGTGACTTAAGTGAAATCAGAACTTTTTCAAGTCATTGCAAGTAACTTTAAGTGAAATCGGAACTTTTTTAAGTCATTGCAAGTGAAATCGGAACTTTTTTAAGTCATTGCAAGTGACTTTTAAAAAGTAACTTGTAAAGTGAACAAAAAGTTCCTACAACTTGTAAGTTATATAAAAAGTTCCTACAACTTGAAATTAAAACAAAAAGTAACTTGTAATAAAGTCAAAAAGTTCTATCCTTACTTGTAATAGAGAAACCAAAAACTTACTTGCAGTGATGCTCCAAAAACCCGAAATTGACCAAAAACACACTAAAAATGACTCAAAATTTCATGAAAACGAACGAGGGTGAGTGAAAAGTGCTAACCCAAAGGACTATAGACCTAAAATTGAAATTTTCTAACCTTTGCACCTCGTAAAATGTGCCTTAGAAGAGAAAATCTTCAAATTTTATCAAAATTTTAATAGGTTATCCCAATTTTTAGCAAGTCAAAGGTAGGGACCAGCAGAGACGAATGTTGAGAGCGGTTAATGAAGCTCAAAAAGGGTACAAGGGCCCGGGTTATGAGAACGTGCGTAGCACTTTATTGGAAAAGGAGGTTGAGTTGGTTGAAGATGCATTGAAGCCTATAAGAGATTCATGGGTTGAGACATGTGTGTCCATTGTTTCAGATGGTTGGAAGGACTCAAAAAATCGGCCTTTGATCAATGTCATAGTGGTGTCCCCTAAAGGGGCAATGTTTTTGAAAGCCGTGGATTGTGAGGGGCAAGTAAAAGATGGGCAATTTATTGCTAATATTCTTATTGCAGCCATTGAGCAAGTGGGAGCCCGCAATGTTGTTCAAGTTGTAACGGACAACGCAAAGAATTGTAGAGCTGCAGGATTGTTGGTTGAGGAAAGATATTCACATATCTTTTGGACACCTTGTGTGGTCCATTCACTCAATCTTATGCTGCAAAGATTGGGAATAAAATTGAATGGATCAAACAATTGTATACTGAGGCTGAGGACATTCAGATGTTTGTCACCAACCACCATGTTGGTTAGAAGAATTTGTATTCTTGTGAAAGTATACAAAATTGTGGTTTCAACCACAGCACGTGAGATTAAACTCTCCTAATTAAGGGAAGGCTCCCCCTTTAACTAAACAAAACTAAATGGGTAGGACAACAATCGTTCCTCTTATTTCAGGAAAGATTATGTTCTTCTCTCTTCACAGAAAAGAAACAGTATATGTTGATAAAACTTATTACAGCAGCTATGCAGTGAAATCAAGAAAGAGAAAATAAAGTTTCCTGAAAGCACAAAGACTTCCGTTACTTCCTCCGGGACGGGAAAACAACCAATAAGCGCAAAGTCTTGAGGAATGAGATCCTATCTACCCTTTTCAGAATGATTACTTTATGAAAATATACAACATAAAACAGCTCAAAGTCTGTAACTACGAAGTATCTATTAACTATTCTAAATGAGAATTAATACGAGCACAAAGACTTGCAATTGTTCTCAATTTCTAATACTAACTACAAATTCAATCTTCATATTTACAGCACAAAGACTGCAGATATTTGAATTGAATCTCTCTTCAGCAATATTCCACAATTCTCAAGTAGTCACAAAATAATGCTCCAAAATGACATAAGAACATGAAGGATGCAAAATGAGAATTCAGCTCAAAGTCTGAAATTCTAGCTTCTTGATATTACTTGAAAATTCACAATTTTCAACTATAAAGCTCAAAGACTTTATGAGTATAAAATTCTGCAGAGTTTTCTTGCTTGCTAAAAAGATATGAGATTACAATAGACACTTTCAGCATGAAGTTTACATACTCGGAATCGAAGAGTACTCGGCAAGCCCAAAAATTTTGACTCGAGAAATACTCGGCAAATACTCGACAACTTTAAAAGTAGCAAAATTTCATATAAAAACACATTTTTTTGCAAAATTCAATTCTAGAATGCATCAAATGAGTCTAAAAACCATGAGGGAGTGTTTTATATAAAATTTCATTGTTCAATACATATGGATTACAAAATGGCATCATTATACGAAGCTGCATAGTAAAACTACCAATAACTATAATGAATTTATGATGATTGTATTTGAAAATCATCATCATAAATTTCATATCTAGGAAATTACAATTTCCTCTTCCCCAACCTAGAGAAAAATTGGGGGGTAGAGGGTATGGTCCTTGCACTCGATTCTGGCTCCCTGCTTGCCGTAGAAGATCGTGGAAGTGGCTCCACCATGTTGGTAGGTGGCAATGGCTCCTCCTCCACCACATCAATGTCATCCACTCCAATCTCCCCTGCTTCTGCTGCAGGCAAATCCTCCATAGCTTGCCTCTCGAAATCAGCAATCTCATCCTCGGTAAACAAGGAGGCCTCATCATCCTGCACAGTCCAATCACTGTATGGATCAATCTCATCCAAATCAATGAGCTCTTCTGACTGGTCTTGCACCTTTCTTGTGCGAAGCCGAAGGTTATATTGAACAAAAACAAGATCATTGAGGCGTTGTTGAGTCAACTTATTACGCTTCTTCGTGTGAATGGCATCAAACAAACTCCAATTCCGTTCACAGCCAGAAGAACTACAAGGTTGAGACAAAATTCGAAGGGCTAGCCTTTGCAAATTTGGGGTTCTTCCACCCCAATCTTCCCACCAAGAACCTACAATAAGATATTCAAGTTTTTGTAAATATTAATAAAATTATAAAACAATAGTAATAAGTAATAATAATTATAATTCATAACTTGCAAGATATAAGGCTTCACTTTTTCTTACTTGGTGTTTGGATCTCTCTTCCTCGTTCACATAATTTGGAAGAAAACAAAGGCCCCCTAGATTCCTTATATTTTTGCAACTCTAGAAGGATGAGGTCTTTCACTTCAGAATCAGGTGTCATCCTTTCAATACATGTGAATAGACCCTCCATAACCTCCCCATTAGCATCCGTGAAGCCATCAGAGAAGTAGAACTTGGGGTTGAGAAAGTAGCCTGCTGCATGAATGGGTTGGTGGAGTTGATTGTTCCACCTTCGATCAATGATCTCCCAAATAGGGGTAAATCTATTTGCATCCCCCATGTAATAGTGTTGGATGGCCTCTTTGGCCCTATCCATTGCCTCATAAAGATATCCCATCACATTTTTCTCGCTGTCCACCAAGCGCAAGACCCTCACCAATGGCTCAGTCACCTATAAAGTACAAAGTAGAACCAAATTTAAATTACACCTTACAATGAAACACAATACTTATAGAATTTTAAATTAAGAATAAAGGATTCAATCTGAAAATTCATTAGAGTTGAAGTTACCTTGACAATCTCTAATGCTCTAGTTCCAAATTGACTATCAAAGATTATTGCTTGAATCTTTTCTCCATCAGCCTTCTTTGAGTAAGTTGAGTCTACCCATGGTTGACTCACAAACATCTGCTTCAAGGAAGTCAATAAACCAGTGATACTTTGCAATGTTAGCAATGTTAGAAAATTAGTTGCAAACCTTGTAGCACCTGATCGCACAAGCTCTTTCCCCTTGGTGTGATCTCTCATCAATTGAAGAACCCATGGGTGATTATATATATATTTTGTTATGTCTCTTGCTTGTTCTACAATTGGTTTCACCCAATCAATTTTGCCTATATCCTCCAAAAGAAGGTCAAGGCAATGAGCTGCACAAGGGGTCCACAAAACTGTTGGATGCCTCGCTTGAAGCAATCTACCAGCTGCCACGTATGCTGCTGCATTGTCAGTAACAACTTGGACAACATTTTCTATGCCCACCTCTAAAACAACCTGCTCCAACATCAAGCTCAAATTTTCTGCATTCTTTATTATGTTGGAGGCATCAATTGACTTTAGAAAAACCATCACACCATTGGAAGCCACTATAAAATTGATAAGTGTGCGTTTCTTCCATCTGTCCAGCCATCTGAAAGAATTGAACATCCAAACTTTTGCCATTTCTTCTTTTCTTCTTCCACAATTCCTTTTGCATCTACAATAGCATCTTCAAGTAACTTGCCACTTAGATCTCTTGGAGTAGAGGCCTTGTACCCTTTGCCTGCAACTGTCAATGCTGTCACCAAACACTCCCAATATGGACTCCTTGCCACATTGAAGGGAAGATTGTTATAAAACCAAAACTTTGCACAAGCCTTGTCTGCCTCTTTGTGCACCTCCTTATTCCACCCAGTTGCTTCCAATGAAGGTTGTGATCCTTGAATATTTCTAGGCACAAAAAACTGAAATTTGCTCGAAGCAGCAGAAGTGGATGGGGTATTGCGACCAGCACGTATACGTGGACCACGACTAGAGCCCGCAATGGTTTGAGTTTGCATAAGCTCTTCAGAATCTTCAGCCAAATTAGGAGCAATGGCTGCTTGCATGGCTGCTTTTGCTTTTTCCCTCTCAATTTTTTTTTCTTCAAGTGCTACAAGAACAGCTATCATCTCGTGTTTCACCTCTAAAGGGGCTTTTTCACATTCCTTTGAATCACGACAAGGAATACCAGCAAGATGGTATTTGAGGCGATTGATGCCTCCACTAATCTTCTTCTTGCAATGAGTACAAATAACACTGCCTGGTACTGGCCCGTAATAACCATGTTTCCAAGTAGGATCACGGCTACCAGGGGGTCTCCTTTCAATGACACTTGTGCCAACTGAGTCTGAAGCAGAAGCAGATGCAGAGGCGGATGCCATTGTGATTATAAATTAACCTACAATATTAGAAGTTGAACAATAAATATATTAGAAGTTGTAAGTTGTAACAAATCCATTACAAAGGAACAATCAACTAATTGTTTAACTTTATTCAATCATTATCTAATTTCAGTTTTTGCATTCTTATATTTGTATTTTTTGTTGAATGCACATTGATTTAATTTACTTATATGCAAATTGGCATTGCAATCCTAACTCCTAACTCCTAGCTGTTGCGTGGTTTTGAGACCGCACAACACAAAATAAAGTCTCCCAGCGACTCTATCCTCTCTTGAACAAAGTATTCAACATGCTAAGATTGCGAGTAAGATCATGCTTTCAACTCCAAGGTTCCTTGAGTGCGAATAGGCTCAGTTTGGCTCGATGTGATATTGCTGGTATGTCAAGGGGACTTACACAATTGTTCAACGGCTAACAACAAATAGTAGACTAAGGGCTTTCGTGTGATTCAAATGATTTGGCAGGTGAGCGCAAGTTTCCTAATTCTAACCGAAAATGAACTGAATTTAAAAGGGTGTAGGGCCTAAGAAGTTTATGTTCTATTCTAAATGCAGGATATGTGGAGCTTTGTTTCAATAGACTTCAACCGGATTTCACCTAGCCTCCGTCGGACAGCCTCAGCAAAATCGGTGCAATCTTCAAGGGAAATAGCAAAAGATGTTCAAATTATGACTTAACATGCATACACCATCACAACGACGCATATAAGCATATAAATCACAACCGAAGTTAAACTAAATGTAATGTCCAGTTGACCACACAAGGCGAACTTATCATCAACAAGCCGCTAGTGGTATGGAATAAAGCGAAGCTATCTCAATAAAACACCACACACCAAAGTAAGCTACTTGGATACGAAAGGAAGAAGAAACTCTAGCATTTCATGACAAGGCCGAATTCCATCATCAAGAAAAGATCTATTATCATAAAATGTGTTACTAACAATCTCCTCAAAGTTTTCAAGGGAAAACTTTCTTTCTTCTCCAAATTATGCAAAAATGCTCTACAATGCTACACTATCTAGCTCTAATGCTAATGCTCTCTCAATGTCTACTACTACTATTCCAATGTCTAATCTAATTCTAATGCTTTACAAATGAGGGGGACTCCCCCTTTATATAGCTAGCCAAGTCCCAAAAGACGGCTAGGGTTACAATCAATAGAGTGGCCAGAATCGTGCCACCTCAGCCCTAAACAAGATTTTCCCTAAAAACCGCCACAAAGGAGAGTGGGGTAATAAATGCGCCATAATGTCCACCATCATCCTTCTAGAAGATTCCATTAATAGACGCGTTCACATTATCCTTGATCCCTTCTTGACTTTATTCTTCGACTTCGCTCGAGCTTCCATCCTTTCTTCATCTTGAGTTTTGAAAACATTTCATCTTTGTCACTTGAGCTAACACTTAGCCAATTTCTTGCAACCTTTTCTTCCTTCGAGATTGAAACTTGTAACTTTATCTTCCTCCGAGGGTTGTAATATCATCGTGCTTCATCACTTCAAGTCATCACACTAAGTCATCATCGTTTGGCCTCGACGTTCCTCCTGCAGAACAAGCAAGGGGAAGGGTATCAGATCATTTCATAATGTAAACTTAACTCACTTACCAGGATTTTCATGCTTTGATCTCCAAGCGTTCATCGCCAACTTTGTGTTCAAGTTCATGCCTTAGATAAACTTCATCTTTGAGAAATTCATTTCACCTGCTGGAGCTCTGATAACCTCGATTTTATTCATTTCTGGCTTAAGTAAACTATCTTCACAGAGGACCGAAGCAAATTTACCTAGGCAGTTCCTTTCAAACTCATCGTCTGGAGGATTTCACCTTGAAAACACACTTCCTTCACACTTGCCTTAGAAAATTTTCAAAATTCCCTTATGAAATCTCATCAACCTGGTGCCCACTTAAAATCTTCATCCCAAAATTCTCGACAAGCTGCGGAAGACCTTAAAATCAACTCCTCATCGGCAATCTTCGATACCCAGAAGAAAATTTTCTCCAGAACGCGTCGAATTCATGGGTACCCAACGAACGGGTTCATTTAATTTTCTTGAATTTTGAACCTTAGAAAATATTCTTTCATCAAATTTATTCTCGTTCTTCGATCCCCTCTGAGAATTTTGCTCTAACTTGGAAAATCTTATTAATCCTGTGTAGCTGGCATTCACTGACTTCACCTCAGGCGACTCATCTGCGCTTCAAGAAAAATTCCATCACCTCTCCAGACTTAAGCGTTTTTCTAAGGGGAAAAATATTTTGTGCCTTAGAAATTTTTGAATCACTTCGAAAATTTTGCCTTAGAAAATTTCATATCCAATTCGATCAACTTGCCTGTGAAAATATCAACTTCACTTAGAAAATTTTCATGCGAGCACACCACATTTCACTTCTGTCATCTTCAACGCCTCAGGAATTTTTTTTTTTCACTTTGCAACTTCAACGCCTA
>VDFB02055125.1:0-15033 GCA_007258455.2 Sequoia sempervirens
TTATTGTAACTGTAATGTTAACGAACTCCTTATCTTGCAAGTGAATTTATTATTCATGTGAAGTTGAATGAGATCATAAGAGTTAAATTGAATGCATATTATTTAGCCGTTGAGAACGATCTAACCATAATCCTTGTCAGTGGATGCAGGATTGCCAATGCCACGAGAGAAAGGGAAACATCGTCAGGGAGAGGACATGGTTAACAATGGATCTATTTTATCATCTACCTTGAGTCGGTGTATGACAATTATCTAAGTCGTAACTTGGTCATAAATAATTCAATTTAATTAATCAATCACCTAGGCCAATGTAAAAATGTATATATATATATATATAAATACATATATGCATCTTTTATAATTTAAAAAGAAGTACGAATTTGAATGATAAATGATATAAATAAACAATGGAAACTCATGTTTTAATATTTAAATGACATTGTAAATATTAAAGTCGGCATAAAATTTGAAGGAAAAACCTCTTTGGTGTCGGGGGTCTTTGAGGCGGGTTTCTGGAACCTCATCTTCCAGGTGGAGAAACGCCCAAGACTGGGCAGATGAAAGGATTCTTGGAGCGGTTTTGGAAATCCGACCTTCGTTTTCAATCTTTTCCTTTTTCGTCATAAGGGGGATTCTCTTGCATTGCCGGGGAAAGTGGTATGGAGTTGTTTATCAAATCTCCCGACCATATTCTTAATTCTTTTTCACTTTTAACAATCACAGTCTCCATGCTCGGAATCTGGGACTGGAACTGGTTCCGTTTTAGCTCTCTGATTTACTCGCGTTAACCTTGAGCCATTGCCTCGAACGTGGTTAGAGGAAGTGTTGTACGCAGCAAGGAATACAGACGCTTCAAATCCAATTCTCTCTCTTAGCGTAATTGCCATCCAAGTCGCGTCAGCTGGAACGGTGAGGAGCTAGCGGGCTTTTCAGAGAATTAACAATTATTGGAAATCGTTCTTTTCTTTCAGGCATGTAAAGCAAAACCCTATGTGTCTAAATGTTCTCTTCACTACGTTTGTGGAAATACAAGGAAAATAAGTTCTGAAAAAGAAATGAGATTTCAAATTCTTGATCAGATAGATTTTAGCTTAGGAATCCGCTTTGGTTGTAATCTTTCCTTAATGGAACGCAATGTTGAATCATTCTTGTTGTTAACTTGTCTGGGACCATCATTTAGCACCAGTCCTATTTATTTTATTTTGATTCTCTGGCCCGAGACAAGGCTTGACCCTTTTCATTGTTTAAAATTGTACTTGGTCGATCTGTGAGGAGCAATTCCAAATCTTTCTTATTTGGAGACCTGCATATCCGTTCCTTGAACCCAAATCTAGAATTGCCTTGCATTCGGGTAACCTCTGTTCACTGTTTAATAATCTGGAATTGAGTAGGGTGAACATCTTGGAAATGTTAGTAAAAGTTTTCTGTCTTGAAGCTGTGAACTTTGTTTAATCAATATTGACTCTTGGTCGTGATCTGAGTTCTCTTTTCTGTGAAGATTGTTGGTCTGAGAGCACACATCCTCTAACCTAATATCCAAGCATAGCGTGGGAGATGGGTATCATCTTTAGATGTTGCGCTGCTAATGGTTAGCATAATATCTCCAACCTATGTCCTGGCAATTCATATATATCAATAGATGTATCTTGTACCACGCATTATAAGCACAGGTCTTTCATCCTTTCTTCAAAAGCTTATACGGTATTGGACTTTGTTGTTAACTTCTGAGAAATTCCTAGAAAGGAAACCGAATTACCCTGCCATCTAATTAGTAAGTAGTCCAAAACATTTTTGAAGTTTTCTTGAGCACTGTTTCACTTTGTCTTAAATGAGTTCACGCTTTTCATAAATGCTGAATTGGTTCAGGTATACCTCTCCTCTAATCCGAGATCCTTAACTAGTTTGTAATTGGTTAAGAACTGGAAGGACATTATATTGAATCAGCTAAATTTTGTCTCTCTCTATACACATGACTTAACCAGGAGGTTAACCATAAAATTAAGAAAAGATTGGGAACCAAATCTGGACTGAGGTCAGTCTTAAACGAATTCAGATAAGTAATCCTTCCACTCTGTTTTGGAAATCAGAGTTGGCACGGGTCTCTCTCATACAGATTTTGATAAATCTGGAGAATTCCTTACGGGTGCCAAGACTTTGACTTCTTCACTTGTCATGCTTCTGGCTAACAGATCATTTATTTTCATTTGCAAAAGTTAACTAGACCTTGTAGTATAAACTTGGGTCCAAAATTCAAAGTTGAATAAAGACCACTTAATGGAATACGTCGTTGGTCATAGGTGCTCAATGAAACATTCTTTGTTTAGAGAAGGTAGTTAATCTCAAAAGGAAGTGAAAGACGTTGAGCTGAATCTCTCTCTCCATGAATAGATGCTTAATGGTATCAGCTCCCTAATCTAAGAAATGTACAATAACCGAATCAGTTGATGCAAAATTATTAAATTGTTCTAAGAGTTATCATACCGAGCAAGGATGCGTGCTGACGGCATAGTGATGCCACAAATAATTAATTAAAAATCCTTGGCCAAGGTAGATGCCCGTTTGGCAATGTCAGCTTCCATGGCCAGATATACTCTGATCAGGATGATTCTTCTGATAGGAGGTACCTATAGAGGAAGGATCGATCAGTAGTATAGGTTCGTGGACATCAGGCTCAGAGGCATGATGATAAATTGATCCATGTTGATTACCCTCGTGAAGGGCGGGTTCTTCAGTTGAAGAAACTCGGGAGACCAGTAGGTCTTGGTTGGGCGGTAAAGCCCCTGACGATAATTCTCTTTCCCTCGATAAAGATTTCCAAGTATGATAGTATGGAGATGATGTCAAATGGAATTCTTCCTCTCTCATAAATCCAGGTACATGCAATGGTAATTGAACTTCTATTTCATCTATGCCATGAATGCTATTCTTTATGTTAATGAACATAGTAAGATTCTCAGATACTTAGGGAGATAGTTACTTGAATTTATTTAGCTATTATATTGTTTCATAGCTGTAGTAATTATTCGTTATCTTCTGGGAGCAAAGAAAAGTAATTATTATTCTTCTGCAATTTCTTGTTAGATGGATATAGTTAATAGTTTTTTTTCAGCTGAAAATGAAATTAAAAGTTAGTTGATGAGGTATATAATGTAACGACATCTGAATTGAATTCTCTTTTCCGTCTTGCTGCAAATGAAACCCTAGTTGGGCAGTTAATCAGTTATTGATCTGTCATGATCAGTTGGCAGAAAACTGTTGAACGATTCATGTGAACTGAAACTGAAACTGAAAAATTAAAAAGATGATTGCATGTTTGTGTTAGTTGAATCAATTGGAAACCCTAGTTTCAAAAACAATTTAGTTGCAGTTCAGCTGAAAGTTAGTTGTCAGTTGGAAATTTTAAAGCCTTAGTAGAGGAGTTGTTACAAAATCAGATTTTCATTCATTTTGCAAACACAATATAATCATGCCCGGAGCCAAAGCTTAATGTATTGCAGTTCTGGAAATTATTAACAGCAATTGGGAACCCTCATACAAGGATGCCTAGCACCAAATAAGGGTTTCTCCACCTTGAATCTGTTGCTGAACAGAAACAATACCCTGGCCATTCTCAATTAAGGAATAGTAATGCACAAGACAAAGGCGTTTCTCCCTAGAATCCAAACGCCACCCTTGGAATGTTGTATGGCCTGGTAGGGAAAGACTGTACGGCCTAGAAAATGCAAACAGCAATGAATGCTAATGTATGATCAACAATATTAATGGTTTCTGATTTAATTTCTAATCAGCACCTTCAATCTTTGAAAAAACCCTGTGAATCAACTCCTGTAAACACAAATATGACTTCTGATGTGAAACCACCTATTAAATGCAACCCTTGGGTGATCTTCCACACTTATAGGAAGCAAAATCAAAGAGATACAACGTTGTAATGTCCCGCTATTTATTACATAGAAAAATGTAATATTATTTTAATTAATTAATATTTCCTCCAAATGTTAAATCAAAAGGGAAATATTATTAATTAAATAATATTATATTTAGTGACTTATTAAATGCAAAATCAAAATTAAGTCATAATTTAAAAATTAAAGAGAAAAGGAATTCGAAGAGTCGGGCAAGTTGAAAACGAAGAGACAAGGCAAAGAAAAAAAAGTTTGGAGGGGAGCTGATGGCAGGCATGTATGGTTGATTTTGGATTTGGAAAACTTAGTTTTCAGGAGGAGCTTGGGGATGCAAAACCTTGGGTTTAGAGAATTGGACGGAAACCCAATTCCTTTATTAGTGGAATCATGCAGGTTTCACCATTGTGCATAATGTGTTGCAAGATTTAATATACGATAATTTTGAAAGGGAGATCATTAGATTTCAAGGAAAATTATGAATAGTTGCGGGAAATACTGCAGCTATTGAATGTCGAAGAAATTGGAAAGTATATCAGACTTTATAGAAGTCATTGTTCAATCTTGTCTTCCATCACGGGCTTGTTGGTGAAGCCTACACAGTGTGAGGAGACTCTGTCTCGATTTAGGAGGTTCGAGGTTACAAAATATTAATGAGTCGAGATTTAATAGAAGATGTCGGGAGCTATGGTGCCTGGAAGATTATCGAGAAGTATACAACAGTTTTGAATTAGTTGTCTCATATTTTTAATCTTGTCGATTCATTCAAGATTGATAGTGACGGGACAAAAGACTTGGCTTTGAAATTCATGACAGTATTTGAAGCCGTTGCAAGAGCTAGTATCGTGTAGGAAGTCTCGAGAATATTTTCCAGCGCTACTCATGTTAAGAATGAATAACATATTTATAAATATATATTGCTGCCTGTAGTTCTTATGCTGGGCGCTTCTTATGAGATTATCGGGCCTGTATATTCAATTCTCTGTTTGCAAATAAAGGAGCCAATTCTTGGAGTAGCCATCATATATTTCAAGAAGCCGTTACTTCTGAAGACATCGAGGGATTTAAGAGATTTGCTCTGTCATTCCCTAATTCATATCGGCTGACTTTCATATTGAGACTAGAGAAGCCGTTGTTAATGAAGAAAGAATCGAAATTCTAATAATGGTGGGAAGCTTCATATTCACAGGAACATTATATTTAAGCCCGGGAGATTGGGAACTTGTCATCTCTTTGGAGATTGATTAAATCGACAGGCAAGATAATTCTATGGTCGATCTCTTCAAGATGAATTGTTGATTTTAAGTGACTAAGAGCCGTCCATCTCTGGGGAAGACACGAAAGAGAGAGTTGTCGCTTAATTAAGAAAATATCATAAAAAAACTACATTCTTTTAGGAGTTGTTTAATAATGTGTTGATATGCTTTGGTAAATAAAGACCGAGTCTACAGAAATCGGGATCTTATTTAATTGTTTGCTATTGCTTGAAAGAGCCGCCACCAAAAATAATATTCAGCTACATCGATACAATCACAGAAGTCGAAAGAAATATTAGGAGTCGTCGAGGAAGACAACATATTGAATCGGTTCCTTGGACGATTGATTTTCTACCATCGTATGTTCTGAGGCAGTGGAGCTATGTGAGAAGCTGCATCATCAAATCACAAGAGCACACAAAGGAAAATTATTACGAGTGCAGCCTTTAAAGAAGCTGTCTATTTCCTAAGCATCAGCATCTAATCTAAGTCGAGAAATGACCAAGAAGGCGTTATCTTGAAGACAATTGTTACAATGTACATGTAATATTCCGGAGTTTGAAGAGCTCTAAGCATGGTTCAAACTCCTACAGATTAGAGATCAAGTGATAGTTTCTTGTGAATGTAATTTATATTCTTGAGACTATGTGCCAGAATAATTAGAGTCTGTACATGTAATTACCTTGGCTATTAGGCTTGAGTTGAATCCATGTTAAACAAAGTACAGTTCAGATTATATCTATGAATGATAGCAGCATCCATTTGCAATGAAAGTTATCTCATTTTTTATATGTGAATCTGGGAAACCGTTATGCTAAAGGTGTGTAAATAATGAACATCCTTCCATTTGAAAGATGAACTGATTGATAACAAATCCGAACAGTACAACTATTTGACGAAATGCCTAGTCTCTTAGTTGGTTAAGGATTTGACGAAATGTCAATCCGTCAAACTCTCTGAATCGAAAAAATTAATTCACGTTTGGGGTAGCATATTACAAAAGTTCTCCAAGACTGCTTTGCAGCAAAACCCTTGGTTTCACCTCCAAAAACTAAAGCAACCAAAGCCAAGTGTTGAATAATCATCAATAATGAATTATTTGCCTTTTCCAAATGCTTTTATACTCTTCACCAAAAGGCATGATTTCCCATGAGGCTTAAAATTATTTAATATAATAAAAATATATTTGCTTTTGTGCCTTATTATATCTCTTCAAGTGGGCGCCCAAATAATGGTTATAATCACTTGACTTTATATCATTAAATGCACCTTTATTATAAAGTCAATACAAATCATTAATATATGCACTTTAATAATTTCACTTTATAACATTAAATAATCCCTTCATAATAAAGTCAAAACATTTAATAAAGTGCACTTTATAATAATTAATTATTATTAAAGCATTACTTTAATAATAATTAAAACTTCATAACTCCATTAATAAACCTCATAAATCAATTCTGTCAGTTTCAGGAAAAAGCCCACTCAGTTCTCAGCTCACCAAAGTGCCTTACTAAAAATAGTAAAGTTGACCTCTAACAACCCATTGACTTACTATAAATAGTAAGTACATATAAATAAAGCCAGAAACCCCTAAATATCATACCCTCTAAATATGCTAAGGATCTAGAGCTGACAAACACTGCAAACTGCCAAATGAAGAACCAAATATCACCAAAACGGGGCCCTCTAATCACCATTATTAGCCTACTGTAATGTCCCCTTCTCATCAGTAATTTGTTCCGACACTCATCAGCCTATTCCGGAAACCTGTAGGCGTGTGTGAGGTAAAATTAGGGTTTCTTGTTCTGAGGTTCTTTGGCATTTTCTGAGAGTTTACTATTTATAGTAAATTCTATTTTAAGCAGTATGGAGTTTGTCAGCCTTCAGTACTTCTTTTCCAGTTGGAGCTTTCATTTGCAGTTCATGATTGACCTCTTAAGGCATTTTTATGTTGAATAAAGGCATCAAGGTTATATTTTGCAGTTGACCCCTTGGCCTAGCAAGACAACTTAAGTTGTGTTTAAAAAGGGGACTTGGAAGGGGTATGCTCTCATAAAAGTGATTTAATTTTTGAATAAAGACAAAGGCCTTGAGTAATAAAGTGGACGCCTTTTTGAAGGAGTTAATATTTTAAAATAAAGATTTTATATTGCCTTGTAAAGTGGACGCATTTTTGAGAAGCTGATTGGTTCTGTGGAAATTTGAAGAGTCTCTATGACTGTTGGCGTCTTTTCTTGAGGAGTTGAAGAGTCTTCTACTCTTCTATAAAATGAAGGCTTTATCTCAGCTTAGGTATCCATTCATATTATTATACTGTTATGCTGTCGGAATGACAAATGAATTCTTGCTTCGAGGATGCTACCTCCTAGCCAATCATCCAATTTCATGTTTGAAATACAACATCTAGTTGGAATTAGCTGCTTCTCATCCAGACTAGCAGATTGAACTCAATTGTGAAGAAATTTTGAAGATTCATCAATTTTGGTTTTGCTGTTTCATCTACAGCTGAAGGTGATTTCATGTTATAACTTTATTTCCAGTTTGAAATTGGTTCTGGGCATTTTACCATTCTATTTGCTGTTCAAGGGCGCCCCTTCCTGCCAATTCTCGGATTTTATTACTGAGAACTTGATTTTTAAAGTGAAATCGCCCCTTCAAGGAGGGTCGTACTTTTCTGGAAGTACATTGGGATTCGTGCAAAATTAATAAGAGTTCTTTGAAGCTGTTTCATCACCTCAGTTTGGTCGCCTACCTTCTGGCAATCAGTTGCACTTGGTCTCATTCGATTTGGAGGTGAAATGAGTGAGTTATGAATAATTCTTTGGTTTTCACAGTTGCTGATTGAAATTTCCAGTTTTCTGTTTTCTGTATCAGACTTTAGTAGTTCTGATTTTCGATGCATTATCAGCAGTTTGAAGAGTTAAATAATTGTAAGAAATCATCTATTACTCTTGTGTTAGAAGATTATTGTAATTCTTTGTAATTTGCAGCTTATTTCTTATTTGTACAAACTGTAAACAGTAGTACTGTTCCAGTTTAAATTGCTGCAATTAATTCTTATTCTTCACACATAAGTACCCCTGGATGGTTTACCGCCAGTGTGGATAATCTGATTGTAATATTCTTGTACCCACTTTAATAGTGGTGAATCCCCACAACTCTGTGGATGCCCGCCGCAACGGACGAATTGTTTTAATTGTAATCTTTTCCCCCCACTGTTTGGTGGTAATGTGGAAATGCTCTTCATGGCTGGTTATCCGCCTATTAATTTATAGTTTCAATACAACACTCCGTCATATGTTAGCACCTCGCCCTCAATGGGATCTTGAGTGCACATTCTTGACGTTGAGTAGTTCTTTCAAGTTTGGTTTACAGTTTGATGCTAACGCTAATCCAGTTAACTATTGCTGGTTATGTTGTGTAATTCCTTCAAAAAAATTGGTTAGCATATTTCAGTGGTATCAGAGCCATGATTCTACCAACCTGTTCCCTACGATGATTCAGTAGTCAGATGAGTGACAGTGATTGTAAATACTACACCAGAAGTCAGGCCAGAAAACAACAGACACAGCTTCCGCCAGTGCCAGAAGCAGATACTTTCTCAGGGGCTTTGAGAGAAACAGGAAGAGCAGTAGATATTGGTAAAACAGTTGGGAACATGGCAGAAAGTCTTAAGCAAGCAATGGATGAAAGAGATGAAAGGATGGAAAAGAAGTTTGACGGGATGATAGACATGATGTTCCGTTTATTGTCCAAGTTGGATCAGCAAGCAGCTCAGAATATCATTCAGCCCCAAAATAACTCAACTGGAGAAAGCAGTGGAGTTAATGGGAATAACAATAGTGGCAGTCCTGAGGTGAATACCGGAAACAGAGTTGTGGGTCAGCATGCCGCAATTCCTAGTGGGTCATCCTCTAGGCCTCTTTTTCCCGTCTTCATGACTGTGGAAGAGCAACGACCGGTTGAGGCTACACCAAACTTTGCTGATGATTCACGTCAAGCTTACATGGAGTACGTTTCTTTACCTCTTGACTTGAGAGGTACTTGGACCTTTGATCAATACATGAATCAAAGGAGTCGGAGACATGGAGGAAGGAATGATCAACGTCCTCCTATGGCACCTAGAAATGATTTCTACCAAGCATTGGGAAAGATTACTATGGAGCATTTTGATGGTAGTAATAAGTGTACAGCCAGATCATGGGTGCAGAAGTTAGATAACTACCTCTCTCTCAGACCTATGCCGGAAGAAGATGCTATCAAATTTGCTACTTTGCATTTGGATGGGATAGCTCATGAATGGTGGACTCATGGTTTGGTCACTCTTGGCCATAACCTCGTTCGCACATATGGTGAGTTTACCAATAAGTTGATTGAAAGATTTGATACTAAGGATCCAGAATTAAGATTCAGAGAATTGGCACAATTGAAACAGCAAGGATCTTTAGAAAACTATGTGGCTGATTTTCAGAGGTTGTCAGTAATGGTGCCTAACATTACTGAAAGAAGACTTGTGGTTCTTTTTGCTGAAGGTTTAATGGAGCCTTTGAAGGGTTGGGTCAAAGCGTTTGATCCACCAACATTAGATGAAGCTATCAAGAAAGCTAGGAGCATGGAGTTGGCAGCCCCAAGGCCTAAGTTTCATTCAAAACCATTCAGCCATAAGAAAGATAAAAAGCATTCTTCAAATCTGCCCAAGAAGTTTCCACCAAGGTTGTCAGAAGAGCTCAAAGAACAGCTTAGAAAAGATGGAGTTTGCTACACTTGCCGTGAGCCTTGGGTTAAGGGTCACCGTTGCTATGGAAGAGGCAAAGCAAATCGAATGGAGGGCTATTCTGATTATGGATCAGAATCTGATTCGTCTGATCAACAATACGAATCAGCAGGTAGTGAAGGTGAAGAAGATCCAGAAGAGAAGTCCGAGGAGGTGGGAGATGGTAGTGCCTTTGCACAACTATCAAGCTTTCAAAAAAATGAGTCCTTTCGGGTTCATGGAGTTGTGAATTCACAGAGAATTGTTGCCCTAATTGACACTGGAGCAACTCATAATTTTATTGATGAAGGATTAGTTGCTAAGAAGGGATTGAAGACTGAGGAATTTGATGGCTTCAAGGTAATGGTTGCAGATGGTTTTACTATGTCTTGCACGAGAAAGATTTCTAATCTCTCTATGCAGTTAGGAAATTATGAGATTAAAGATGACTTTTATGTGGTGGGAATTGGAGACACTGATGTTGTGCTAGGCATACAATGGCTGTGATCTCTTGGTGAGATCACATTGAATTTGCAAACTATGGAGCTTAAATTTCAGTCTAATGGAAGGAAGGTTGTTCTAAGAGGGATGTCAAATGGGGGCCCTCGAATTGTATCTTTGAAGAGGATGGAAAGGCTGATCCGTCACGATCAGGTTGAATGGGCTGCTGAATGTTTGGTTCTACCAGCTGATCCAGTGGAGGAGAAAAGGCAATATCACCCTGATATTCAAGCCTTACTTTCAAAGAAGAGCAAAGTCTTTGGAAGCCTACCTCCTGGAAGACCTCCTGAAAGAGGTTCTGAGCATATAATTGAGTTAGAAGAAGGAGCAAAGCCTGTCATGACTACACCTTACCGTTATCCAAAGAAGCAGAAAGATGAGATTGAAAAAGCTATCAAGGAGCTTTTGGAGAGTGGTTTCATTAGACCAAGCAAGAGTCCTTTTGCTTCTGCAGTGGTGCTGGTCAAAAAGAAAGATGGCACAATGCGTATGTGTGTTGACTACCGCGCATTGAATCAGAAGACCATCAAGAATAGATATCCTATCCCTAGGATTGATGAGCTTATTGATGAGCTCCATGGGGCCATGTTCTTCTCGAAGATTGATCTTCGTTCAGGCTATCATCAAATCAGAATGAGGGAGGCGGATATAGAGAAGACAGCGTTTAGATGCCATTTTGGGCATTTTGAATTTCTTGTCATGCCTTTTGGTTTGACAAATGCTCCAGCTACATTCCAATCTTGTATGAACAAGATTTTTAGACAGCAGTTGAGGAAGTTTGTGCTCATCTTCTTCGACGACATTCTCATATTCAGTAAGTCATGGGAAGAGCACCTTAAGCATTTGGAAGAAGTGCTTAGTATTTTAGAGGCGGAATGTTTGTTCGCCAAAGAATCAAAGTGTGAGTTTGGGATGACAGAACTCTTATATCTTGGCCACATTATCAGTTCAAAGGGTGTGAAAGTTGATCCAGAAAAGATAAGAGTCCATTCTTGATTGGCCAACTCCAAAGAATATTTCTCATTTGAGAGGATTTTTAGGGTTATGTGGATTCTATAGAAGATTTGTGAAAGGATATTCTCATCAAGCAGCACCTCTCACAGATCTTACAAAGAAAGGAGCTTTTCTTTGGACTAAGAAGGCACAAGAAGTTTTTGATAAGTTTAAGCAAATCATGAGTACTTGTCCAGTGTTGGCTCTTCTGGATTTTACAAAATCTTTTGAATTACAGTGTGATGCTTCAGGTGAAGGTGTTGGAGTTGTTCTAATGCAAGACAAACATCCTATTGCATTCGAGAGCCGGAAGTTGAGAGGAGCAGAAAAAACTTACTCCATTTATGACAGAGATGCTTGCCATCATGCATGCTTTGTCTAAATTCCGTCAATACTTGGTGGGAAGTAAATTTGTTGTTAAGACTGACCACAATAGTCTTAAACATTCTATGCGCCAAAAGGATTTGAACGAAAGGCAGCAGAAGTGGGTAAGTAAGCTCCAAGCATATGACTTTGACATTGAATTTGTCAAAGGGAAAAATAACATAGTGGCTGATGCTCTTTCAAGAAGGCCTCATTTGCAGTCACTTTGTGAGTTATCAGCAGATTGGAAGGAGTTAATTACTGCTGATTATGTTAAAAATTAGTTTGCAACCAGCTTGCTAGAAGGTCATTTGGTTGATGAAAGGTATAAGTTGGTTGATGGGATAATTTACTACAAAGATAGAATCTTTTTAGTGCAAGAATCTAAGCTTAAAAAGAAGATTCTACAATATTTTCATGATGTTCCCCTTGCTGGTCATCAAGGGATTTTCAAGACTTATAAGCAGATTCGTGAAAGATTCACTTGGAAAGGGTTGAAAGAAGAAGTCTTGAACTACATTAGAGAGTGTCCGATTTGTCAAAGAAATAAAAATGAACACTCTTATCCAGCTGGTCTACTATAGCCTTTGCCCATTCCGAATCAGAAATGGGAAAGTATTGCCATGGATTTCATCACAGGGTTGCCCAAGGTGCAAGGACGTGATTGTATTTTTGTTGTGGTTGATAGACTAACGAAATTTGCTCATTTCTTTGCTGTCACCACTTCATTTACAGCAGCTCAAGTGGCTGAGTTATTTTTCAGAGAGGTCTTCCGTTTGCATGGATTGCCTAAAACTATTGTCAGTGATAGGGACAGCAAGTTCCTAAGTGTTTTTTGGCAAGAGATCTTCAGATTGAGTGGGACAGTGCTTACTCCAAGCACTAGTTATCACCCACAAACAGATGGGCAATTAGAAATTGTGAACAAATGGTTAGAGGGCTACCTAAGAAACTATGTTTCAGGACAGCAAAGAGCTTGGATTAAATGGCTTCATTTAGGAGAGTATTGTTATAACTCTTCTTATCACATGTCAATTAAGATGTCACCTTTTATGGCTCTTTATGGTTATGAAGCTACTAATTTTGTTGATCTAGTGTTTGGTGATAGTAGAGCTCCACAAGCACAGGATATGTTACAACAGAGCCAAGACATCTTAAAATCTCTCAAGGAAAATCTGCAACAAGCTCAAAATCAGCAGAAGTTATACGCTGATTAGCAGCGTGTTGAGAGGTCTTTTGAAGTTGGGGACATGGTCTACTTGAGGCTTCAGCCATATAGACAATCTTCTCTCAAGAAAAGTGGTGCGGAAAAGTTGAAGCCACGTTTTTATGGTCCTTTCAAAGTCACCAAGAGGATTGGTGAAGTTGCTTATGAGTTGGAGCTTCCAGCTGAAAGCAAAGTACATAATGTATTTCATGTGTCACGCCTCAAGAAGGCACTTGGACACAACGTGGTGGCTACTTCAGAATTACCTCCATTAGATGAGGAAGGTCAGTTGGTGTTGATTCCTGAAGAAATTCTTGATACTAGAGAGCGTTCTTTGAGGAGAAGGACAATCAAAGAATACTTGGTTAGATGGAGGAATTTGCCTATTGAAGATGCCACGTGGGAAGGAGAACAGATTTTGTTGCATCCATCTTTTTAGTTGCTTGAGGACAAGCAATTTCGAGGAGGGCAGACTGTAATGTCCCCTTCTCATCAGTAATCTGTTCCGACACTCATCAGCCTATTCCGGAAGCCTGTAGGCATGTGTGAGGTAAAATTAGGGTTTCCTATTCTGAGGTTCTTTGGCATTTTCTGAGAGTTTACTATTTATAGTAAATTCTATTTTAAGCAGTATGGAGTTTGTCAGCCTTCAGTACTTCATTTCCAGTTGGAGCTTTCATTTGCAGTTCATGATTGACCTCTTAAGGCATTTTTATGTTGAATAAAGGCATCAAGGTTATATTTTGCAGTTGACCCCTTGGCCTAGCAAGACAACTTAAGTTGTGTTTAAAAAGGGGACTTGGAAGGGGTATGCTCTCATAAAAGTGATTTAATTTTTGAATAAAGACAAAGGCCTTGAGTAATAAAGTGGACGCCTTTTTGAAGGAGTTAATATTTTAAAATAAAGATTTTTATATTGCCTTGTAAAGTGGACGCATTTTTGAGAAGCTGAATGGTTCTGTGGAAATTTGAAGAGTCTTTGTGACTGTTGGCGTCTTTTCTTGAGGAGTTGAAGAGTCTTCTACTCTTCTATAAAAATGAAGGCTTTATCTCAGCTTTGGTATCCATTCATGTTATTATACTGTTATGCTGTCGGAATGACAAATGAATTCTTGCTTCGAGGATGCTACCTCCTAGCCAATCATCCAATTTCATGTTTGAAATACAACATCTAGTTGGAATTAGCTGCTTCTCATCCAGACTAGCAGATTGAACTCAATTGTGAAGAAATTTTGAAGATTCATCAATTTTGGTTTTGCTGTTTCATCTACAGCTGAAGGTGATTTCATGTTATAACTTTATTTCCAGTTTGAAATTGGTTCTGGGCATTTTACCATTCTATTTGTTGTTCAAGGGCGCCCCTTCCTGCCAATTCTCGGATTTTATTACTGAGAACTTGATTTTTAAAGTGAAATCGCCCCTTCAAAGAGGGCCGTACTTTTTTGGAAGTACATTGGGATTCGTGCAAAATTAATAAGAGTTCTTTGAAGTTGTTTCATCACCTCAGTTTGGTCACCTACCTTTTGGAAATCAGTTGCACTTGGTCTCATTCGATTCGGAGGTGAAATGAGTGAGTTATGAATAATTCTTTGGTTTTCACAGTTGCTGATTGAAATTTCCAGTTTTCTGTTTTCTGTATCAGACTTTAGTAGTTCTGATTTTTGATGCATTATCAGCAGTTTGAAGAGTTAAATAATTGTAAGAAATCATCTATTACTCTTGTGTTAGAAGATTATTGTAATTCTTTGTAATTTGCAGCTTATTTCTTATTTGTACAAACTGTAAACAGTAGTACTGTTCCAGTTTAAATTGCTGCAATTAATTCTTATTCTTCACACATAAGTACCCCTGGATGGTTTACCGCCAGTGTGGATAATCTAATTGTAATATTCTTGTACCCACTTTAATAGTGGTGAATCCCCACAACTCTGTGGATGCCCGCCGTAGCGGACGAATTGTTTTAACTGTAATCTTTTCCCCCCACTGTTTGGTGGTAGTGTGGAAATGCTCTTCATGGCTGGTTATCCGCCTATTAATTTCTAGTTTCAATAC